>WAAD01023367.1:62765-77860 GCA_013389945.1 Fregata magnificens | reverse complement strand
GGGGAAACAATGGCTTTTCTCTTGTCGGCTCGCCCGCCGTTATTGTTCTGCGGCTTAATGACTTAAAGGCAGAGTGGTTGCGCTGAGAAGAAGACAGCCGAGATCCCTTTGGTATTAATAACGGCAATAATAATTAATAATACCCCGCTAAGCGGGAAGCGCACGCCGGCCCCGGCCTTGGCGAGGCCCGGCCCGGCGGGAAGNCGCTGCGGGGCTGCCAGGCCAGGCCCCGCCGGCCGCGAGCAGCACTCTCGTGGTTTGTGTGTTTTCCAGTGATTTTTCGTCTGTTTCCAGCAACGAAGGCTTTAGTTCTGCAGCACGATTGCTCCTCTTGGCGCCAGGACAAATGGTTGAAAATGGCTCATTTCACCTCAGGAATTTCGCCCTCCCCACTGCCAGGAACAGGGGTCCCCGCTGATGGGGTAACGCAATAGGTCTCCCCCATCGCCAGCCCACGTTCCAAACCCACGCTAAAATACCGGAGACTCCTTTGGCTAATACCACAAATGGGGATGTGAAACCCTATAATATTTACGGGCTATTGTACTGAGTAAACTTCCCATGAAAATACAAGTGTAGAAAGCCAGAGTGCCTGGGTGGTTTGGTACGTATTAAAGTACTCCCCCATAGTCTTACGATAATCAGCTGTGAACCGCAGTACGTCTATGTTTAGATTCGGGCCACCCTGCTCTCCCGCTGCCCATTGCGGCCCCTTCTCCCTCCCACCCCCCTGGGTGTTTCCATGTATGAAACACCGTTGCTGTGTCGGAGCGGTGCTGACAATGAAGTCTGCCCTGTACCGGATCCAGATGATGCCTCTGATTTCACCGTATTCACGTTACAGCAATCAAAGACTTCTCCAGATTCTTCTTCTGCCGTCTATGTGCATGTGTGCGTCATGTACATTATGGAATGAAAGCAAAATTTGTGACCAGTACGCTCATGGAGATACAGATATGGAAGGTGTTATATATGGTCACTAAGGAGAAATATTAATACGTATGTAAAAAACTAAAGGTGTGCTCCTTGATCCTTTTATACGTAAAGATTAATCTCCTAATATTATATTACGATACAATAGTTTGGGACTTTTTTTCATCAAAATGTGGAGGTTTCTTTTAAAGTTCAAAACTTGTTGTCATCTCTGTTTATCTTCAAGACTTTCAGACACTTTAAACTACAGTTTAAATTTAAAGTGACTTTTTTTATTCATATGCTGACATAATTTTCCTTGGAGTGATTTATATTTCAATAATAGCTTAAATTATGTTTTGCATTCTACGCTTTGATGTCATGCAGGAGGTGTCATCACAAGATAAACTTTCACATCTGAGAGTCAATAAATTGCGCTTAAGTAGTCCAATGAAAATATTGTAAATGACTATATAGAGTTATATACAGTACAGATATGCAGTACAGATACACATATATATTTAACAAAGGACTGTGTTTGATCATATGGTGTCATTAGCTTTGACACCATTGCATGGTACCAGTTTACAGTGATATGAATCCTATAATACTATATCATGCTTTTATCCACTAAATAAAAACCTGCCCTATGTTTTATTACAAAGTAGGTGGCCTGGAGGAAAAATATATGTATTCTTTCCTTTTGGAATAAAATATGCATTTGGGCTTCTCATTTCATCTCCAATCTGTGTTATTCCTTAAAAATGCAGAACTGCCTGAAGTCCTCTTTAATATTTAATTCAACAACTTTTTAATCTGTCATTATGCTGTGATGAAGTAAGCATCAAGTGTCGCTGAAAAAGATTAAATTATACTTGGAAATAGGAATTGAAATGATTTAGGGTTGGAGGCTGAATATTTGCTTTGCACAAGTAATAATAGTAGGAGCTTGGGTGAAGCACGGGTTTGGATCTGGCTCTAATGCCTCCGCCGATCCTCTCTCCCTGGTGGCTGCCCCTTGATTTACTCTGGCACTGCCAAGCTTTATTTGATTTAAATGGAGGTAGGAAGTGGAAATTCCACACTACAATACATTAATTACTCTCTGCTACTCCTTACGCTGATTTTCTTTTTCTCTGTAAACATCATAAACTCTGATGCAGGCAACCCAATGGATAGCCGCTCCGAGCTACCCTATAATTTCTTGTTAACAAGCTTATCTTAAAATGGAAAAGCAAGAATAATTAATATCTACCTCTGGAAGAATGGATGATGTGAAACAGTGGAACACTTGTTCCTGTCCATTCATGAAGGATGCCCCCATGTAACGAGGGGACTTGTGCCAACATCATCCAATTGCTTAACTTAGGCTTTCACTCCCCCTTTCCTTCCTGAAGTCGCCTTTGAATTTCTCTGCCAGGTTCTGGAGAGAAAGGGGAGAGCAATATCACATTGCAGCCGTGGGGCCTTGAGAGACCCAGATTCAAAATCTGCTCTATGTGAAGTCAAACCAGCGGTGCTCGTGGTCCCGCTTTGGTCACGATCTGTCCATGTCAGAAACCACGTGCACGGTTTGGCACTGCTGGGCATAACTCGTTTCTCTTAGGGAGCGCTCTGCACCGAATGGTGTGTGGTAGGGGGGGTGAGGCATGGAGGGAGGGGAAGGGAGATCCGCGGTGTGCCCGGCCAGGGTGCCTTGCGAGGCTGGGCATCTCTGCATCTTCCCGTGTGACAGCTATTTCCAATCATATATAATAAAGATAATTTTGGAATTGTGGTGAGTTTTCCAAGGAAGAATGTCTTTGCAGCATTAATCGTACCACTACCTGACAGAAGAAAAGCTATCTCAAAGCACAGCTTTCTCTAAGGTGTGAGGGAGAAGAGCCAGACTATGGGAATGTTATGGAAATTCCTTTAATGGCTACCTGTATTGCAGGAAAGTTATGTCTCCGCTACTGCAAGATTTAGTCCAGAGTTTGATGTACCTTGCAGTCCAGCTTGAGAAATGGGACCACATTATTTGTTTATAATTCTGGCAAACCCACTCTTTCTTATATAGCGTATTGTAAAAAAGAATCCATTTCCTCATATCCAATGCATTATTTATAATTATTCTCCCTTCTTTGTAGAAATGTGAATATCTATATAAATAATTGATTGCAATTATTAATTGGGGAACATGCAGTATTTTTATACAACTCGTGTTATCTTGTGGTAGTTGTGAGTGCACCAGCGGCTCCGCATCTCGGACGCCGGGTTTCGGTCCCATTCTGGGTTGGCAGGCGCTCTTTCCCCGAGCCCAGGAGGGCTCTCCTCCGGGTTGTGGGGGCCCTGCCAGCTCGCGCAGCCCCAGAGGAGCGCTCCCGTCCGGGGGGGCACGGCTGGCTGCCGTGGGCGCTCCCCGCTGTGTGCTGGGCCCCCGGGGCCCGCTGGCCGGGGAGGGCTGGCAGCAGGGGACATGCCCGCTCCCCCCCGGGGAGGCTGTAAGTGTCTGCGAGTGCTGATCTGGTCTTGTGCAAAGGTGAATTTTGTCTGACAGGGACAGAACTTTTTTCTAGTCTAGAAAGATGTATAACGTACTGTCAGAGAACAAGCCTGATATGTGCTGCTGTAGAGCTGAGCACCTTTTAACCTCTTCAGACTGTAAATTCTGAGCAGTTGATATTTGAGTGTAATTCCTCTCAAACTGGCATTATTATTTGATTGCAATGAATTACCTTTTTAAAAAAAATCATAAGTATAAATTCACTTGACTGATCCTGCAAATTATTTATGATGTAGTGTTTTGGTCTAGGATAACCTTTTAAAATAAATCAGTTTTTCAATAATAGTTCAATGTTTGCCCACCTAATGGTGTTCCCATTAAGATCTGCATTTGTCACCAACCTGCCTTTTCAGCTTGTGCAGGAGACAAGTTACCGCCCCTAAACCCACTATGCTTGTAGGGTAAAGTAAATGCATGTCTTTGTAGGAGAATAAATAAAAAGAGCAAGCTGAGTCAATAAGCGGGTTCAATTCATGCCTCTAGCAATGGCGGACAGCTCATTTTGTAGATGTGGGTGTTTTGTTTACATTTATAATGCAGCTTTATTTAATGCTGACAGATATAGCTTGTGGCAAATGATAGTCAGAATGTATGAGCAGTCATAATGCTTCTGTCTTCTTATAGTGTGCTGCTGAAAATAAGCAGTTCACCTCTGTTTTTATTGAGGAAAGGATATGAGACAGCTATAGCTTCGTGAGGCTATTTATTGAGTTGTTTTACTAGCTGTGAACATGCCGCTTTATAGCAGTTGTGAAAATGGACTTTGCTAGTGTGTGGGAAAGGAAATAACATTGCAGTATACAAGGGTAGTAAAAAAAACCTCTATAAATAATTTTTCAGACTGAAGAATATTCTCATTTAAACAGCTAGAGAGTCGGGTGATTTTTGCCAGATGCCAGCTCTTCCTGGGATGGTGTTGGGTTACAATTGCTCTATCAAACGCTATTAATATTTTAATGTAAAAAACTAAAATTTGGATAGGCCCTTTCAAGCCAAGGTGTTCAAAAGCTTTGTAGGGAAAGTTTTGTGTTGTTGCTGAGTTCTGTATGTTTACAAACCTATCAATATTTAATAGCGCGGTGTGATCTTTAGATCCTCAGGTCTGGAAAGAAAGAGTCTGCCTTGTTTGGGAAAGCTTGCAGAAGGCAGGTTAATTTGGGCTTGACGTGACTTTACGCTTTATGTTGATGCGCAGGCCACGCGTGGCTTCCGCGTGCCGAATGCTCACGTGCAGGAGGATGTCAGCGAGCTGTCTGTGTGCTCTGTGTACACGGTGAGGAACTGAGGATATGGCTCAGAATTCAGGTGGCTCTTTGCAAAGAGGGTTCGTCCCCAGGAGCCTGAGGCCAGGCTTTGGTGAGGCAAGCTGCATTTCTGTTGCCAGGGCTCTTGCTCAGCGTCGCCCAGCGCTGCCTGGGGGAGCTGGGGAGGCTAGCCAGGGAATTTGCCTCTTTCCACCCCAGCTTTCCCCGGCACTGCTAGCCGGTCTGCTGCAATGAGTAAGCTCCGGCACCAGCAGCTCACGTGCAAGCCGGGGTCTCGGTTCACGCCTTTCCTCTCTCAGCCCCGTGGTCCCAAGGCAGTGGGATCTCGTGGGAGTAACGCTGTTTGTGCGTTTGCCGGATGAGCCACGACACTGTCTGCGTTTACCCGATGCTGTTGGTAACCGGCCGTTTGCTGCTGCTACACGTTACTTAGCTTGTGGTATTTTGAATCTTAAATGTGTACGATGCGGTATTAAGGATTAGGCAGGATTTGAGGAGTTCACTGCCTTTTCTATTTTTATTCACTTGTTCAGCAGCAGCACTGAGGGGCACAAATCATTTTCATGTATGCAAAAATAATTTCGAAAATGGTATTAGTCTCAGCAGGTGAGGCCTTTTGTTTCTTCCATGTTTATGTACAAATTCCTAGGGAACACTAAATATTAAATTGAAATAACCCTCCCTTATTATTACACAGCTATGGATTCAATTTAATTCTCTTCAGATAAGGTTTTTCTGGACACATATTTGCGATTGCCTGTCCTGTAAATACAGTTCAGACTACAGCCAGTGGCTCGTTCCTGCCTGCCTTTTCTGCGGGAAAGGCGCTGTATTTCTGTGCTTTTGGATCTTTTGGACGTGGACACTTTCCTTCTCATTCTCATTGCGCTTATGGGTTACAGGACTGCTGTAAGATGTCCCCCTTCCCCCCTTAACTGGACAGAGAAATGGGTTAATCTCTCCACAGAGCTATTCCTCTACTTCACCACCTGTTTCCAAATCCCAGTTGCCAGAGGAAGAAGAACACAGAGCCCGGCCTGAGCCTGAAGGCTGTGGGGATGGCAAAGCCCCGGCACCTATTGCACACAGGGACTAAGGCTAGAAACGCAGGGTGAAAATGAGAAGGAATTTGCTGTGTGTGTTTTGTTGTGGCTGGCAAACAAGGTAGCTCTTTAAATCACAACACTATTGTTCACTATTGTTTTATAGCCACCCCGGCTTCAGACATTTGGTGCTAGCGTATGGTGCCTTCTCATGGAGAACACAAGGACTTTTTAAAACCTTTGCTCTCCTCCTCTGACAAGATACCCTGGAGATTCGGAGGTGAGACTATAATCAGCCAAAATTTTACATTTTATTCTTTACACTAAGGAATTAGTCTCATTTTTAGGAAAATAAATATATGGTCTAGCTCTCCTAATAAGACTGTCTCCACTGTGTTTAAGTAATAATCATTTATTGTTTAAATACAGTAGAGGCTGTAACAAAATGCTGTCAAGAGCCATCACACTCATTAACCTGCCAGCTAATTAGCCTCCTCCTGCCTGATTGCTGACAAGTTCTTCAATCTGAACCTATTGCTGTTATGTCAGCGCTGAAGCACCAAGTGAAGTGGAGGAGGGCTCCATTAGATGTTTGCGAACAAAGTCTGTGCATTAAAGGTTTGTTTTCTGCACTCCAACAAATGTTACAGCATTAATATTCTCAGCTATAATTAAATTGGCAACTCTTAATTATGGTAATTAGTGCATTAACCATTTCTTTGCCAGCGTCACTCCCAGGCGAGGCTCAGGAATTCAAGATGAAAGCCAAGGCGATGCCCATTGCCCTGTGGAGCTGACGTGCGTGGGGGGGTCAGAGCCTCCCCTTCCCGAGGCAGCCAGCGGCCGCAGAGCAGAGCACGGGGAGAGGAGGAAGAAAAGCCGGGGTGCGCTGGCACCAAAGACCTTGTACTTAGTGTTATGGAAATACCTATGGAAATACAATGAATGCAGATGTCCCCGCCTCAGTCGACCAAGGTGTAAGACAGTGCTTTGGCTGGCTGTCGTAGGAGCAGAGCAGAGCAGGTTGCCCTTCCTGCAGTCTCCCAGACTCTGTAAGTGGTTGCCCAAATTTTCTCTCTCAGAGAATTCAGGAAATGAGTTTTTTTGGTCTCAGTTGGTTGCCTTTGAGCTAATGTTCACGTGACAAAACCAACCTGTGAATTGCCATAATTTGCATTAGCGCCCTAGTACTTGGCGTGCCTTAGCAGCAGATTGGCAGCGGGATGCACATCCCTGGTGGCATGGAGAGTCACTTGAAGGACCTGACGGATGGAGGCAGTAGTTCAGAAGGTCTCCAGTCTGTCTCTATTGCCTTGTGGCACTGTGTTCAGAGGGGAAACAGCTTGCTTTTGGTACAGGGACTGAGGGCTGGCTGCGCTGGTGCCTTGGGGTTGGTAGGAAATAAGTGCCAATATATTTTCGGGGCCTTAGTTCCTACAGCTTTTTAGCCAAGACTCCTAAGGGCTTTGTAGAGTGACCTACGTACCCACAATCTTACTCGCCTTCTGAAGAAATTGAGGCATGGGGAGAAGAAGTGGTTTATCTAAAATCACACTGCAATTTTGGCGTAGGGTCGGGGCAGAGACCTGGGTGCCTGGTCTCAGGGCGCAGCCCAATTCACCACCTGAGCTCCTGCTGTAACGCTCCTCTCCTCTGTCTGGTATACAGATACAGTTGGGATTTCACCCGACGTGAGCCTGGTTAGTACCTGTTCTGCTTACACTGGCCGTGGTGGGAATGTTTTGGAAATCAAAGCAAGGTCAGTGCTAAATGCTAAACAGCCAGTAAGTAAAGGGCTGGTACTCATCTGGGCGAAATTGGAGACATAAAGTTCAAATAAACGTAAGATCAGCTCCCAGCACTGAAAGTAAATTATCCCAGCAAAGCCAGGCGGGAGGGTCTGATGAACCTCAGTGCACCTGCAAATGATGCCGCACGTTTCTTCGCATGCAGGCACGCCAGGCCAAAGCAAACATCTCCACTTGAGTCGTGCAGAAGAGAATCTTTCCAATCAGCCCTGAAACCTGTCTCCAAGTTTATCCCCTTATTTCAGGGAGAGGGGAAGTTCTGCCCTGATGTCTCTGGTGTAAGACAGAAGCTTTTCAGGGGTAGCAGTTCTTGCTGCTTTCAAAGGGGGGAAAAGTGTTACCTTGATATTAGCTTTTTTTTTTCCTCTAGCGCATAATAACTCTGTATGTATATAGTAAAAAGGGAGATAACCCAAGGCAAATTTAATTTCAGATTGAGTTTTTGCTTAATGTATTATTCATAGTATTATTTATATCATGACTTAGACATATCCCTGGCAATAAACTGAAAACTTAACTTTAACAAAAACGGTCACCTCTGTTTTGGGGGCGATGGTGGGCTGGAAGCCTTTGGCTCCACTTCATCACACTGCAAGGGTTTTAATAAGGGATGCAGTGTGGGGGAGGGTATTTAATGAGGGGCTTGGAGGGGGGTTGTTTGGCAGCTTTTTTTTTTTCCCCCAACATTTTTGCTGCATGACCTGGTTTTGCATTTTTCTGCATCTCTGTTCATCTAATTAGGATGTTCTAAAAAGACCTGGGCCACTTATTGTACAGAACTGTAGCCTGTGGGTATTTAATAAGGAGCTTTCAGTGGTACATTTGCATCTTTTGCTTGGGGTCTGAATAGCGAATTACCTTAAAGATCATTAGAAGCGCTGCTGTATTGTTAAAATCAGGCCACGATATTCTAATGACAGTTTAAAACTTGAGGCATTCCCTATAACACAGTTCACCCCAGCGTAATTGTGCATTGCACGGGTGACCCTGGTATAAACTGCTGATGTTCCCAGCTTCTTCCACCATGCGTTGCTGCAGGCAGGTAGGTTTCCACCCAAACACCCAGCCACCTAAGGAGTGCAGCAGCGACAGCAATAACAATGAGCCTTTTGCTTGTTGTGTGCGCTCAAGTGTGCTGCTATTACACGGCACCAAAGCCTTACAGGAAAGAGAAATGCAATTTGGAGCCAACGAGCAGAAGGCTGCTGATGCATCCCTCACCACCCAGTGCCGCTCCCAGGCCCGTCCTGCCTCGCTCCTGTGGCCCAGCTGCAGGTCGGAGCCACGCACAGCAACGGGCACCGTCAGCCTTGGGCGCTCCTTAGGTTTCCCCAGGATTTGCATTGCACTACAACGATGGTGTGCTCCTAAAGCCGCTTCCACTGAGGAGCCGTGCGGGCTTTGAGAACGCAAAGGAGGAGCCGGGGCTCAGGGACAGCCCTCGGGGGGCTGGGAGCAGCGTGGCCAGCTTGGCCGAGGGGCTGAGCCCCTTGCGCATCCTTGGGCTTGGGTGCCCTGGCTACCCCTGGCTTCGCCCAGCCCCTCCATCCAAAATGCAGCCCTCTCTCCGTCAGCTCCCTCTCTCCATCAGCTCCTTTTGGTTAACGTTTCCACTCTCCATGACACATTTTGTGGAGCTGACAGGCTTTGTGGCCGCTCGGGTCTTACGACGTAACGTGGAGAGGTTTCCCGTGGAGGCTTTCACATCACGCTTGCTGACCGAGTGAAGATGCCAACCGAGCGCTTCTCCCGCTCTTCATTACATCCTAGATAATTGTTGGTACTGGTGTCCATCAGCAGAGGAGCATGTGTGCTGTTCGGCATTTCCCAACTTTCTGGTTATTGTTTCCTGGCCACGCAAAAGTGACCCCAAGCCCCGAATCCAGGCTGGCTGTGCTGGGGCCTGTGTCCGGGATCTGACGGGGCCCACGTAAATGAGGGAGCCCCGTGTTGTCTTTCCTTTGGTCTTCCTCCAGCGCTGCCCGCTCAAACGTTACAGGAACCAAAACCCTCTTTGTCCTGAGGGAGCTGCTTTATCTGGGGCTGAGAGGGGCGGTTGAGCCAAACCTGGGCACTTTTCCTTGAATAAATGAATGCTGGTGGGGGAAGCCGGGCTTTGGTGAAGTCCCGTGCTGAGGAACTGCACGGAGAAACGAGGTACCTGCAGGTGAATCCGGTGCTTGGGCAGGGGAGTGTTTTTAGATGCTTTCTAAGGTTAAAACTGCCAGGAATAATCCGGTGATTTGGCGGAGGAGCTGTTTGTGCAGAGAAGAATTTCTCTTTAAAAAATTCAGTGTAACCAGCATTATTTTTTTCCTCTGGGATCCCAGACAATGAATGCACAGGCCTGTTCATTAATATCAGTTGTCTTCTGCAGGGAGTATCCAGATTTGTCGTGCCAGGTTTTAAATTTTTAATGTATTACCAGTTCTTACGCGGAGCAGGCCTTTTCTTTGTTCTTTTTTATACTAATACTGTTTTGTATTCAGCCTTGCTCTTGTCTGATACATCTCTTGGTATCCCTTATAAAAGCTCTCCCCTTATCAGCGCCTGTTAGGTTTGACAAAGTCTGTCTTTGTGAGTTTCTACAGATGTACGCTTCCAATTTTCTTTTCAGAAGTGCTGGGTGGTGTTTTGTGCAGTAATTGCTACATGCAAATCCGCATGGTTTGGCGGTGGCGGTGCCGGTGCCGCGGCTCTGCGGCACGGGACCCCGGGGCCGAGGTGTTGGTCACCGCTCTCTGCACGCGCGGGTCGCTGCGGGACCGGAGGGAGCCCTCGTCTCCGCAGGGACCAGCAGCGCCTCCGAGCTGGAGGGGGACCAGGGACCACCGCGGGGACCAGGGCTCTCGCCTCTTCCACTCTGCCTTCGGTTTGCCTGCAAAGGGAGTCGCACCAGGCGGAGAACGGCTGCGAGAGTTTTCCTAGCTCTTACGCTTATGAGAAACTTTTGCTTCAGTCTCTTCCCCCTCTGAAAATGCTGCCGCTGTGTTTGTCAATGGCAGTGAAATGCTTGCTGTGGAAGCGGGGTGGAGGCTTAGGGCCAGGGCGGCACGCCATCATCTGGACCGTGGGTCTGCTGCCCCATTAGTGGCGTGGTAATTGCTGCACGTGTTGTGAAGAGCCCTCAGGCATGTTCTGGGGTGCGATGTGTCAAGTCGAACCAGACCAAACGATTTGCATGACAAACTGTAACTCTTAAAAATCATGCTCGTAAACATAAATAATTAATCACATTATAGTTTTTATCATCCTTTTCCTTTCTAGCAGTATTAATAAGTAGCTCATCTTCTAGCAGCACCTGTTAAACCCAAAGCTGTCAGTCTTTATTTTCCCCAGAGAGCCGGAGAGAAATTTGTGATGCAATAATTTCTCTTTTACTTTGTGATGTGACTTCGGCGTGTTTTCTATTGATCTGTGTGTATACAACATGTGAGATTTGTCTCCTTTATTTGCTTGCTTCGTGCATGCACTCCGCCAGCCCGGGACGCCGTTGGAGGTACCGGTCGCACTCCTCTCTAAGTGTTCGGCCTGGGAACGGTCACGTAGGAGGCACTAACAAGGAAGCGGTCGCGGCGTTTGGCTGTGTGCCTTCACGGTGCCCGGCTGCACTCCCGCACCCTGACCCGACAGCGCAGGAGGAGACCCTCTGGGACAGGCAAAGTGCACAGACCGGTTGGAAAATTTGGCTCATGTTGCAAGTCATGATTTCCTGCAGTTTATGGAATAAATAAAAGAACAGGTGGAGATGTTGTGCGGCACACGTAGAGACAGGCCGTTCTCCAGCTCGTTACTGGTCATTGCATCTGTTTGTGACACCGCCAGACGGTGACGAGCGCAGTTGGGCGAGGGGACCCTGGCTGAGCTGTGGGCTGGAGCTGCCCCCATGCTCGGGGCTTGAGAGATGGGGAGAAGCCATGCGACAGCCCCCAGTGGCTCTTTCGGGGAAGAGCACCAACATTTTGAGAATAATCTTTATTCCCACTTGATTTCCCTCTTACAATGGACATGTGCTAAACAGTGCCTCCTCCCAGCGAGACCCATTTTGGGGTACACCCAGCTGGGTGGGTTCGATCAGGACAAACCGCTGCCCATCCCTCCTCTGCCCCTGCTGCAGTCCTCTGTTGCCTGTGCCCAGGGACCCATCCTGATGGGCAGCCTCACCCCGTACCCTCTCGAGCAGCACGAAGTCTCTCGTTTCCTGGTGGCTCCGGCTCGTGGTTAAGGGCCGTGATGACTCTGTGGGTGTTTTGCACATCCCACAGTGGCACAGGGTGGTGTGAGGGGCTGGGCAGCTCCGTGTTTCAGCAGGCTGTGCCGTGCATGGCTGCGGGGCCCGGGGCTGCTCCCCGGGGCTGTCCAGCACCAGTTCCAGTGCTGGGCTCCCCGTGAGAGGATGCTCACACATGCCTCTCCCTTGCATCAGGAATGCAGTTTGCGCTTGTCACGTCCCTGTGCTGCTCAGGGTCCGTTCGCCCTTTTGGGGTCAGGCCTCTGCTCAGTCAGCTCCGGCTGGCCATCCCCCGCGTCACTACCCACACCTTTCGGCTGCGGATGCCCTGCTCTGTTCGGTGCCGGCAGTGCGTGTGGCGTGGGGAAGGTGCTGCGTGGGGCCGCGGCTCCGTCTGCACTGGCTGTCCCTCTCCTCTTCCTCCGTTTACAGCCCTGAAATTCCAATTTAATACTCATGCAAAGAGGGCTGCAATAAATCTTGTAGTCAGCATTAAATATTGTTTGTTTTAGCTGCCTTGCACTTCATGTTTCCCCTTTTAAGGGGAGAGCCATTACGAAAGGTTAGATTCACAGTTAGTGGCGCTTTAGCTCTCCCTTTTGAATCAGTGAGGTTGCCGTTTTATTGCTCTCTGACTTGCACTTCAGTGATGAGAGTAAACTAGCATCAGATTAAAGGTCAGCAAATCCCATCAAAGAGAGGAATATTAGGGGCACAGATAGTTGGAGAGGCAGCACACCGCTGGGTATTGACAGGGTGATTCCAGGGTATCACTCAGCAGAATTATAGCTGCCCAGAGAGTCAGTACTGCTTTAATGAGCCTGTGTGAAGAGGAAGAGGGTGGATTTATGTAGTTCCTCATAATTTTCTGTAGAGACTGTTATTGCAGACATTCTGTAGAGTGTTCTGGTCTTTCATTTAATTCAAAGGTCCTGGAGCTTTTCCATCCAAAGATTCCTTTCTGTTAGCTCAAATCAAAGCTGACATCTCCGCCTTTACCACCTGAAGCTCCCGCTCTGGGAAGGGCTTTTCCCTGCCAGGTTCGAAGTCCTCTGTGCTGGTAACCTAATCTGCGGGTCGCGTGCTGGGGGCTCACTGGCTGTGTATTTCACCTCTGGACAGGCAGCTAAAATGATCATTTCTGTTTCATTCTGAAATGGGCGTTCGAAAAAGGTGAGAATTTACAGTGTGTTCTTCTGTGATTTCTGGGCTGGGAATCCCACATAGTTTCGGTCCCGATCAGGTAAGTATTACCTTTAGTGCATGGTCTGCATGGTTTTGCATTTGTGCTTTCTTTGTTTTGTTGAAATGCAATTAAATAAAATACAGACAGCACAGAGAAGAGGTGTGCCTCACACAGCCCCATCAAACCACAGCGAGGTACATAATGGTGTGTAAACCTCTGCGAGAAGGGGAACGCCATGAGAGACAGCAAAGTCGACAGCGTTTATTTCTACTCCTTCCTCTCCCTTTGTTGCCAGTATATCAAGCAGGAGATCTAATGTTTATGCTGTGCAATAACAAGAGAGTTCCAAACATTGTCCAAAACCAGTGCGTTTTCTCTGAAAACAGAGCAGCTGGAGCACTTCTCTGTGTACCTAGTTACATTGTAAGGCTCACTTGGTATTTATACAGCTTTTGTTTACAGCTTGCTAAAACCAACAATTTATGAGCAACTTTACCAATCAGTTTAGAATCTGTTCAGTTTTATTACCCAGTGTAGATATCCATTTATGTGATTTATTGTTAGGAAATTCTACATGTATAAAACTTTGATCATATTTTTACATAAGTGTGCGATTTTGCAATGTTAAAGCGGAGACCTCGTTCGCGTGATTTACCGCGGGGGAGCAAGCCATGCAGCCCGTGCCGTCCTGCTTGCCGGGGACCCACCGCAGCCCCCCTGCTTTTGGGGACACTGGGCACGTGGCACAGCCACGTCACCTGGAGCCCCCCGACAGCAGCACCGCTTTGCAGGGTCTTAGGGCTTCACTCATGATCAGGAGCAACCTGATCTAGTGAAAGACGTCCCTGCCCGTGGCAGAGGGGTTGGAACTAGATGATCTGCAGAAGGTCCCTTCCAACCCAAACCATTCAATGATTCAATGATATCGGTACTGGGCTGCACCCAGCACCCCAAAAGGCAGCATCACGAGGAGTGCCTGGTGGCTTTCCTGCTTCCCTAATCCACCGTGCTCCACACAGCCCACTCCATAAAGCCAGGCTACGTCCCTTATAATAACGCAAATAAAACTTTATGTCATGCTGTTACATGCACGTGTCCTGCCAGCGACGGTGGCCCTCGTGGCATGCTAATGCGGCACGTGGGGACGCAGCCACGCATCGTGGACGTGGGGGGACGCCGTGCCAGGCCCAGTCCCTCTGCTCAAGAACAAGCACATGCCGTCCACGTTTTATATTTGGAACATTTTGTAAGATGGAGAAATAAGATGGCTGCAGTAGCAGAGGAGGAAAGAAGTGCAAAGAGAAGTCAGGTAAATTATCCGGTCCGTGAAAGATTCTTACTGCTGTGAGGGATTTATGGGTGAAGTTTATGGAGATCCATAAAGTCCATGGCTAAGCAAATCTGGTGTTTTTAACTGGAAGTGGGGTGCAGTATTTTCTTCCTTCCTGGGGAAGATCTGTGCTCGCAGTCTTTATGTGGTGGCTGCACAGTGGCCAAGAGGAGATTCTCCATTAACAGTATCACATCTGACCGCTCTCTTTAAGTTCAATGCATTTTCATGCTATGTAAATATGGTTACATCCTTCTTAGAATATAAAGACTGAGAAGTCCTTGACCGAGCACAATGCAGAAACAGCATCAGGGTAAGCATTCATTTGTAGAATCAGCATTATTAAAATAAGTGTGTGTTTTGGAAATGGTGTGGTACCATTACAGCTGTGGTGCAAGGGGAAGGTTCCTCGGATACCGCCTTGATGTAGAGTTTCTGAGCCATGTGCGGGGAAATCGTTACTCAACGGCAAAAGAGTCAAAGCAGTCTTTGCTCAGGTTTGCAGATGAGACTGGAGCACTAGCAAATGTAATTAACTCCCTGAACTGGGCCCTTCCTTAGCTCTCCTCCCCGCTTACGTCCCTGCTTTGGAAGGCGGCCTCTGGAGCACGGAGGGGCAGTGATGAGGAGCTATCAAGTGCTTTGCTTCCTCAAGCTGAGCACAAATAAGACTGACATTTTAGCACTAAGTGCAAGTCAAAAGTAAGCAAGAAAAATAGAACGATCCAAAAGAAGAAAATGAAATGGGAAACATAGAGATCTGTAAAAAGTAAGA
>WAAD01023367.1:40000-60248 GCA_013389945.1 Fregata magnificens | reverse complement strand
CCAAAACCCCGCGGGGGCCTTCCCACCGGCGGCTGAGGCGCTCCCGCGCTCGGGGAGTTGCTGCGGGGGCCGGGGTCACGCCGGGCAGGGCCAGCACCCTCCGTGGGCACGGGGACCTTTCCTCCAGCCCGTGGGGGAATCAATGGGAGGCAGGAGGCAGGGGGGTGAGGCAGTGCCCTGCGCCTCCGCCTCGCCTCTCCTGGGTCAGCCCTTCGTTGTGTTGGCAATATTACTCTGCTGGCGAGAATACTACTGTACAGTTCAGACACTGCAGGTTTCTAATCTGCTTATTTATAATTCAAAAGCTTGCCCATATATTAATGAACCCTTAATGAGCTGTTGAAAATGCCTGAATTACAGTCAGATTATTAAACTCCAACGGCCCCTGTAATCATACCATTTGAGTGGGCTTTAGGTACTTTTCATATCTGCAGCTTTGTATTGTGAAGGAGATGGGTTTATTCGAAGAAAGCTTTGTAATAATTTTGACCTGCAATTTATTTATTGGCCTCTGAATGCAGTAGTCTATGCAGATGCTCTCGTCTATTATGTGTGGGGGCAGGTGCACAGCATGTTGAAAGACAGCTAATTAGGATTCGCTGAAAGATATGCTAAAACTGTGGTCTTACAACAAAGCCAAGTTCATTGTTAAACAATGTTTTAGTGTCTGTTTATGTGATTTGTCTAAATCATCGAGATACTGAAATGAACGTTGTAGTTATAAGCAGATTAAAATCAGTAGCACACATGCTTTTTATTAACTTATAATGTGCTATTGTCACCAAGGATGCTGGATTTTAAATACTGGGCAGACCCAAATGCCCATAAGCCATTAGCGAACAATAGCGGACTGCGGCCGTACTTCCACGAGGCAGTCCCGTCCCTCCAGCGCGTTATTGATGGGGGGATTTGCCGCTGGTCAGCGTGCCGCCGGGCGGTCGCTGCCGCGCCGGGGCCCTCTCACTTCCGTTGCCATTAGCGCACCGGTAGCTCCGCTGGAAGTGATGTATTGTTGTGTTCTTTCCCGTCCGCTCTGCACCTTAATTCCACGATGCATTGAAAGGTCAGTGAGCTAAACAGTAATAAACTCATAGGTTGATATACTGAGGAATAAAAAAGGGAAACAATAGCCACCGAGTGTGAGCTTATATGTCAAAAAATACATATATTATCACCGTATTCAAACGAAGAGTAATTTATAAAGGCAGGTGCCGGTAGGAGCCGACGTGTTGCCAGCAGATAGTGAGAGTGTTCCTCCTTGCTGAGGAGCCCCGGAGATGCTCCGACTCCTTCTCAGACAATATTAAAAGCGTTCGACCTGCAGCCGAGGCAGCTGCTGCAACTTGCCGAAGAGCTGCGTGTTTCACTGATTGCAGGGGAGTTCATCAGTTTTACTGTCCCCCGCCCCCAGGGACACCAGACCCTATTAGTTGTGCTGATCTGCTTCGTATAGTTCATAAGGAAAGATCTGAATTAACACACAGCTTAATTCTTGTTAGAATCACTTAATCAACTTGTGGCTTTGCCATTCAAATGAATGATGCGTCTCACTCAGGGGCAAAATAAATGTTATATCCCCACACACACACTTTGTCATTCCTTTGTCTGTGGGTTGTCTGCAGGCTCGCATGCTCTGGACTGGATGCTTTGGACGCGGGAGTGTTACTTAATATTAAGATGAACACAATATGCCAACCCCTCTGTCACCAGCTGCGGAGATATGCATTAGGGTTGCGTGCGAGACACCTTAGTGGCTTCGTCATTGTCCTTATCTGCTGAATTTCTCCCTGTTGTGCTTCAGGGCCTCTCACCGGCTCCTTCAGTCTCCAGCGCAGACATCAGCTTTTGCATTTAAACCTTGGGGAACGCTTGCTGTCCTTTGTCAGATTTATACAAGGAGGGCTGGGGATTTTGAATATTAATTTAAGTCTGGATGGATAGTGTCATTTTGGACAAAGCCCTTTAATCTTTGGCCTGTTCCTGGAAGTAAATGATGCAGAAATCGCAGCAATTGTACCAAATTGTTCCACTGCAGATTTTGGCCTGGCATCTCGCAGCATCAGGGAGCAGAGTGGGACTGCTGCTGTGATACTGGGAGGGTGGATGAGTTTCATAGCAGAAATGCAGCTGGGGAAAACCAGCTGGAATAGAGCGCAGGAAACGTGGACTGAGAAACGGTCCAGAAGCAAAAAGAAGAAACAACAGTAGAAATCATTCATGAGAAGGGAACGGGAGCTGGAGTGGATTAAAACCAGAACATTGTTAAACATACTGACACCAGAGCAGAGGAGGAATAAGATAAACAGGAGGAATGGCTCACCAAAACAATATAGAAAAATCATCCCCCTATTAGCAGCACCGCATGGGCCAGGAGTTGTGTAAGAGCGAGGGCAGCGAGTCCAAGGGGAAAGAGGGGGCGAGGGACAGAGCGGTCCCGATGCAGCTGTGCCGGCTCCACGCAGCTGGGGCAGGCGCAGGGCTCCCTCGGCCAGGGACCACCACCCCTCCTGCCGCGGGGACCCCCGAGCGCGGCGTCACCCTCCCTGGCCACGTGCTCAGGCAGCAGCACGCGTGGCCGGAGCCGTGGCAGGGCTGTCCCCAACACGCGTGTGCCCGCCCAGGGGTGTGCCGGGACAACGCGTTGTATTGTCAAACTGTGCTCATCTGTGGACCTCTGAACAGGCAACAGAAATAATTTAAAGAGGTGATGAGTCATTTTTATTATTCCCATGAAATTATATGGAATTATAGTTTTAAATGAAGGTGACAGGTTTAAAATGTGTATTTTAGAGCAAAATTAATGCTGTGCTTTCCTGAGTCTGGAAGGTTGGCCAGTCAGGGGGTCATCTCCCGCTGTGCGTGGGGTTTAGGACACCGAGGGTGAAATCTGTTTGTGCGGGAGCGGCTGCTGTTCCCGGCTTGCGCAGAAAGCAGCATTGCTGGTGCTCAGCTGTGTGCGTGGCAGCTGTGGATGGTGCCGCCACGTCTGGCGCAGCCTTTTTGGAGCCCGCACCGCTGCGAGGAGCAGACAGGCACAGGCGCCTGTGCAAACACGCGGGGTGCCAATGGCAGACCCCCGGGACCCGCTCTATCCAGAGCATGAATACCTGCTCTTAAACAGATTTAAAGAGGTTAATTGGGCTGGGATGTACATGGTTGCATTACATCTCTAATGGAAATGTTGATTCAGGAAGCCGTGGCTCTAGTGATTTTTGTACTACTGTAATTATTTTTAAACTTTCTTTTCAGCACTGTTGATAACGGCTTGGGACCATGCCTGCATGACCTGATTAAACTCACAAATTGTCAGCCTTGATCTATAGGATGCAGAAGAGATTGCTGACTGAGCATTGCTTTGGAAATTCTCGATTTAAAACAAAAATTAGATTTAAAATGATGTTCCCAACAATACAGTGCAAGAGCACTGACGATTTTAAACACATACTCAGTATCCCAGCATCGTGATAGCAACCAAATTCCTGCATGGCAGGGGCAAGTTTGATTCCTTCTTGTCTATCCTCAGTCTGTGAGCAGACGCTGTGGAGCGGCGTGCTGCCCTGCAGAGAAGCGGGGCAGCCCCGAGCAAGGGGCCGCCGGAGCCTCCGCACCCCACTCCCCCAGCGGCCATTCCCGAGGCCATGCCCCCGGCTCTGTCTCCACCATTTCCCTCCTCCGATGTGAAGCCTCAGCTCCACCTGCGTGGAGCCAGAGACTGCGGGCATGCATGGAAATGGCTGCGTCCACAGGATTTGTGCCGGTGGGAGCTGCAGCACCTCCCTGCTTTTTGCCTGAAGTCTCCTGTAGTTGAGGAGCAAGTGGCAGCTTTTCCCCCAGGCATTTTAAACCAACGCTTGGACCTTGTAGGAGGGGTGGAATCCAGTGGTACAAGTCTCCATAAGAGTAACATGGTGCTTAGATCCATTTGGAAGGAAATGAGAAGCAAATCAATTATTTCCATGTAAATAATGCACTTACTTTTACCACATGGTCTTGCATCAAAGTGATATAATGTATAGGATAATGCCAGCCTTGCGTAGGTTTAGCTCTGTCTTGGAAAACAACCGGAAGGCGTATGTCTGTACTCATGTGAATACTCCTTTAATACTTACAATGAGGTATTTAAAGATTCTGCAGGGTCCTTTAAAAGCCTTCTGAAGATGTTCCTGCTCTGTATGGGAACGGAGAAGGTCCTACAGCACTACTGTCAGCCCATGGCACCTGCCTGGGCTGTGGTTCACGGGGCCTGCCCCGGAGGAGGGTGCCCGTTCGGGTACCACTGCAGGGCTGGAGGAAGGGCCGTGGGCAGGTCTGGTCCCCGTGGCCCCGCAGGGCAGGAGGGCTCTGCAGGAGGGCTCCTCGCAGGCGTGCAGCGAGCGGGCAGTGGCTGGGCAGATGCAAGAAATACTGACTGTGTTTTCTCTTGTTCTCTCTTTTCTGCCCAAGGTTTGAGCATCCGAGGAGCCCAGGAGGAAGACCCTCCCGATCCCCAGCTAATGAGACTAGACAATATGCTTCTGGCAGAAGGAGTCTCAGGTCCGGAGAAAGGTGGGGGATCGGCGGCAGCAGCTGCAGCCGCAGCAGCCTCTGGAGGGTCTTCAGATAACTCTATTGAACACTCAGATTACAGAGCCAAATTGACCCAGATCAGACAAATCTATCACACAGAGCTGGAGAAATATGAACAGGTCAGACATCAGCCTCTCAGTTGTACGTGTACCTGCCGCTGCTCTCCTCCGCACCTCTGCTTGCCAGCACCCGCCGCTGCCCAGCTCAGGACCACATCCCCTCCTCCCCTTCCCCACCCCTCTCCCCCGTAAAGACCCGTGATGCTGCGGGAGTCCGTCGGGCTTCGAGGAGCTGCTCGGTGGACCCAGGACGCATGTCTTGCATGCCTGAGTGTTTTCTGTTGTCTGTAACCGCATAAAAGCAACGCCCGAGCCCGTGTTTCTCCCCTTCGAGCCAGCCCAGAGAGGGAGAGAGAAGGAGAGTTGTCTGTCACTCAATGCCGCTTTTGTGCCCCCTGATGAAGTGTTGCAAGGCTGGGTCTGGCGAGTTGGGGAGCGCAGGCAGGCGAGGGCCGTGCTGGTGATCTCAGCCCAAGGGCTCCCGGAGGAGGCGGTGGGAGGCTCTGGTGCAAGGCTTGGCCACGGCAGGTCGGTCATAGCAGGTTGCAAGGGAGTGGGCAGCAAGGCACCGGCACAGCGCCTGGCCCGGGCTTCGGAAGCTGCTGCTACTGATAGGAAATATGGAAATCCCGGTTCAGGTGGACACCAGCACTCAGTGTCTTTGTTTGGAGCGAAGAGCGTGCTGCAGAGACCTGTGGGTTTACGTTCGCTGCTGGGACCCGGTGACCCGCCACATCTGCCACACCAGTGGCACCGGGAACGTTTGCCACGTGCTGCTGGCTGGTGCCGGGTGCAGCATGGCTCCTGCCCGTGGGGCGGGGGGCTGCGCCACCCCGGTTTCCCTGTAATCTGTGGGAGAGACCGCTCTGCCTCCTCTCTTTCCTGGTTTTGCAATGAACACCAGCATCAAGGGAGACGGGGGAGGGAAGAATGGCACGAGACCCCTGGCCCTCGCAAGCCTCAAGTGATGTCTTCATTTTCCCCTCCCAGAGGTGTCCTAATAAAGCTTGTAAACCCTGAGCCTAATCAGCTCAGCGAACCTCATCAGCTGGTGGTTTCCCGAGCTGAGCCGGGGAAGTCCTGCACTTGCCCCCAGCCCATCACGGCAAAGCGTTGGGCTGTACAGACCAAAACCACAAAAGAGATGTGGAGGCAGCGATAAAACCACTCGAAACCGCGAGGGCAAGGAGAAGAGCGCGCCGTGCTGCCCGGCTCCTTCCCCAGCCCCTGTGCTCTGCCTCGGCACGCTTCCCCTCCCCGCCTCACCAGCGTAAAGCGGGGCCTGGGTGCCTCGATAATTCTTTATTTTAGAGCTTCCCTTTTTTCATGTGAAGACCCTCTGAAAGGTCTCTGGCTACTTTGCTTTGCTCTTTTATGCCACGAGAAACAAAGGCATGGTCTGTGACAGGCCATGCCGACACAGCCGACCTGTGCCAGCTGAGCATCAGCAGTGGGAGGAAGCAGTGGGATGGTGGGGAGTGGGTGTGGGGCACCGGTGGAGCGTGGAGGAGCTGTGGGGGGACGGCGCCCGCTGGCACAGTCCACGCAGCATCCCACTGCAGACACGGGCAGGACTGTGGCCCGGATGGCACAAGGCTGGCGTGAGGCCGGCGTGGTTCAGGTGCCGGCAGCATGGCGTGGTTCAGGCGCCAGTGGCACGGCACGGTTCAGGCACTGGCGGCACGGTGTGGTGCAGGTGCCAGTGGCACGATGTGGCTCAGGTGCCGGTGGCACTGCCTTGTCTGTGCCGTCTCTTTCACTGTGTTGTTCAAGTGGTGAACAAATAACTGAGCAAATAACTGACAGGGGCCATGTGCAAATCTCCTTTTCTCCCTCAAACGACACCCCCCACGCACACACCCTCCAAGGACCCCAAATGTCCTGCGTGGACCCTTGGGCTCTCCTTGCACTGCAGGGCCCAGCGTGCAGCCTGTAGCGCTGAGATGGGGTTGGCCATCGGATTAGCGAGCACCATCCAGCAGGAGCATGTCTTATAAAGCCACAGGGACGCAGGCTGGAGATAGATTTGGGGCCAAAGCAACTGCAGGTCGGTGCTTGCAGCCGTTTCCTGGCAAGTGTCCTTTGACTCTAATAAGTTTAATGATGTGGGGGAAGCAGTAGCATTTTTAGCCCTGTAGCTCCATTTACAAAGGTTTCGGCTGAAATGTCACAGCCATCCGTCCACACCACGGGAAACTTTGGAGGATGCTCAAATGCTGCTAGGAGAAGGAGAGAGAGGTGGAGCTGATCTGAAACATGTACACTTCCCTGTTGATCCTGACACCCCGCAACGTCTGCTCTACAGAAATATGATAATTTCCCCAGCCTTGCAGCAAACTGTCTCCTGCCGGTTTGTCTCAACGCAGTGCCCATCTCCGCAGCTGAGAGGCAGCCAGGACTTTGCATCTCTGCCTCCAGCGGCTGCAGGTTCCCGAGAGGCGGGTGCCCTCCTGCAGCCGGGGAGCAGCTCAGCCCCCACGCAGGGGCACCTGCCCACGCGGGGGGAGCAGCTCCTGCCATCTCTCTCCTGGCTCAGGCGCTCCTGCGGCCCCGCTGCAGCCGGCAGCAGGAACCAGAGCGTCTTCCTGGAGACGCTTTCCAGGCAGAGTTTGATCTTGACATTTGTTGCCAGTTAGGGGAATGTGCTCAGGGGAAAAAAAAAAAAAAGAGAAATGGAAAGTGTGTCATGCCATCACACAGCTCTCCCCTCGCCGTGCGCCGGGAGAAATGGCCGTACACAGGCAGCTCCTTCCATAATTTACAGCTACTATAATAGAGATGACATATTGAAAGCTATCTTCTATAATTACACTGAAATACATTTTTTGCTGTAGGCAAAAGTACTGTAAGGGTCCCAGGCCTCCTGGAGCAGCTGGGAACCTGCTTCCTGAGTTCACAGATGTCTTTTGAATTCACCCCAAATTGGGGTGAAGTGTGGCTGCTCAGAAGACACCACCAGCCCCACGGAGCTCTGGCTGGTGCGGTGCCCCTGAATAGTGTTTTGGGCCATTTCCTCTCTTTTTCTTGTGCTCATCTGAGGAGTCTCGATGAAGCGTTAAGGCTAGCAGGAGCATCCCCACTCCTACAAGGTTTCTGAGCAGGTTAACAAGGCCATCACTTATAACCTGACATTATTAATAATGTCTTGGGCACCAAGCAGAGGCCTGAAAAATAGTACTGAAAAAGGGATCAAGTAGCTCGGACGCTATAAATAAACAAGAGAAAACAAGATAAAGCGTCAGAGTCTTCTGAGCTTACTTCCACTCTGCTGCACTGAAGTAGCTCTGCAGATGGGAGGTGCTGGTGAAGATAAATTAAAACCAGGCCCTCTAAGTAGCTGTAACCAAACGAAGTCTTATCAAGCAATTCAAGTGAATTCAGGGAACGATTTTTGCTTCTTGAAAGCAAGAAACTCACTTGAGCTTTGAAACATCCAATTTTTGATACTATATTTCTGGACAAATATTTCTCATAGAAAAGACATATCTGAAAATATTTGTAATGCAACAGTTGCCGTTTTTATTGTGCTTTAAAATTGAATTCCCCAGATCTGCAAACAAGAGGGCATGTGGCAAGCTGTGTGCCTGAAATGTTCCTTCAGCGCCAAATACTTGGATTCAGCCATATCTTTGGGACAGTCAGACCGCTCTCTTGTCTCAGGGAGGGAGTTGCTGCGTTTCGGTGCCTACGTCACCTTACCTCTGTGCATCTACTGGGTGAGCCAAAGCTGGTGCTTTTGCCGTTGGACAGGTGGCTGAACCCAAGCTTTTGTATGCTAAGATTGTCCAGGCAGGTCAGCAGACAACACGCAGGAAAGACGCAGTCCCGGTGCAGCGAGACCAGCGGGAGCAGGCAGCGGCACCCGGCTGCCTCCCCTGCTCGGGCCAGGGGCTGCCGCGCTTCCCTGGGGGCTTGGAGCCTGCTCCCGTGCCAGGCGGGTGAGCTGCTGTGCCGGGTCTGCCTTCACATAGGCCAAAGCTTGGGATGGGAGGAGGAGAAGCGGGTCACCCGGGACAACTCCTGCTCTCCCTGGGCAAGAGGAGGGTGGCATGGGGTCCTCAGGGCAGCGTCCCCGTCTCTTCGGCATGGCGAGAGGGGACGGTGGCTGGTCACCTCCGTGAGCAGCAAACTGCCTGAAATGTCAAAACAGAAAGAAAGAAAATATGCAAATGGAAAGCGAGGATGAGATGTGTTGAACTCCTTAACCTGGAGCTCAGAAAGTCTTGAGAAAGTCAGGGAGTGGCAGCTGGCAGGAGGAGCTGTCACGTCTGCGCTGGCGGTGAGCTGGTGCAGCCTCCGCAGCACCGTGACCTCGGCATGCTCGGCAGTGGCAGGCGAAGGGCGTCTGCACCAAGGCTCACCGAGCCTCGCCGGAGCACTGCCTCCAAACGGGTGCTGCAAGGATGTAAATTAGCCTGTAATTTACTTTCAGTAGTGTAAAGAAAAAAAAATCACTTTGCCTGAAGTGTATGCATCTTTCTTAAGGGTGTACCCAGATTTTAATTATCTAAATGTAAATACTTAACGAATTTTACTTAGAGTAATGAGCTAAAGTGCACACTACATAAATGAGATGTTCTAATTAATCATGTATGAACTACTGGTTTAAAGAAAAGCTATGTGAATTCTGCGAATGTTGGGCTATTGCCAAATTGCTAATCAGCATTTGCATTCATAGATGGCTTCACTTAATAAGTTGTGAGACGTTCAGCAAATGTTATAGGAAATTATGAGTTTTTAGATGCATAAACTTTTCACTTTTAACTCTTTCCCTTGCACAATCTATTGAAATGCAGGAGAATCCCTGAAAATGTAGTTGTCAGACAAATTACGTAGATATTTTTCACTCTGGCTTTAGAGGAAAAAGGGGAGCTAGTGTCAAACAGATACATAACCTATGGGGTCTGGACGAGATACTTGCAGTGTTTCCTCCGCGTGATTTACTGGCTGCTGAGCATCGTCCCCATCACCCGTTACGTTAGATGCACAAGAGCGAAATCCTGTGGCCTTATTTGGCCGTGATTGCGGCCCTTGCGCAGCCAACGCGCAGACCTCCCACAGACGCATCAGCCTTGCATACATCCACCTTTGTTTGATAAGGGTTCAGGGAGCAGAGAGCAGTTTGCCTTGCGCTGCCCATAGACCCCGTGGAGGCCAGCGCAGCGCCCGGCCCCTCTCCTCTTCCCAGGGCTCCGTCGGGACGGGAGTAGGTTAGTGCCCGAAACATGCTGGAATACCAGGCTGGCCCCCGGGAAGGGATTAGCCCCGTGGCTGCCATGCAGCTCTGCCTAGCAGACAGCAGTCCTGGGGTTTGTTTTTGAAAGAGATAAGGGAGAAATAAATCAGCAGAGTTCATGGCAGCTTCCAGCCTGCGTGGGGGAAGCCGGGATGCCAGCGTGACAGCCGCTTGGTCATGCAGAGCCTCGGATCAGGCGGCGTCTGTTGATGATGCAGCCTGGGGAAGTTTATATCATCGTGTCCGTTCGCCTGCACAGTCTGGGACTGATAATTGATGGCTCCTCGTGCCTTCCCTCCTCCAGCGCCTCGGCAGTGCGGTGCGGGCCAGGCTCTGGCTTGGCTTTGCTGAAACCCACCCTCTAAGGGGACACACACGGTGCCTCAGAAAGGTCTAGAGACCCTAGCCTGCTGCGGGGTGATAACCCTGCCTGCTGCCTGCGTTGGGCTCGACGGGTTGCAGGATGGGCAGCCCTTGCCAGGTTTTGCTCACTTGGCTGCTGAGTGCCTGCTGGTCCCCGCTTGCATCCTCCTCCTGCCCGCAGCCATTACATGTGCCGATCCCGACCTCTCCTCTCCACCACCATCTGGCTGGGGCCGTAGGGACACAGCCTCCTCTGAAAGAGATAAGTGTGGAAGGAGCTGTGCCGCGGTCGCTCGGCTCCCCTGGCTGCCGCAGAACAGTCCCGGGTCTCACGGACAGGGCGCCTGCGATCCGCTCCTGTAGCTGTGCGCGTGTGGCGGGGACGGGGCAGCGCGAGGGTCCCCCAGCCCCCCTGATGCTCCCTCCCCCCAAGCAGCCAGGCCTGAGCTTGTGTCCTTGTGGGATGGCACAAAACAATTTCTAAGCCTCCCCTTCCTTTGCAGGCATGTAATGAATTTACCACACATGTGATGAACCTTCTCAGAGAACAGAGCCGGACACGTCCCATTTCTCCCAAGGAGATTGAAAGGATGGTGGGCATCATTCATCGAAAATTCAGCTCCATCCAGATGCAACTCAAACAAAGTACTTGTGAAGCAGTAATGATTTTAAGATCAAGGTTCCTCGATGCCAGGTAAGGCAGAGGCGAGTGCTCCTGGCTCTTTCTGGGGGGGGAAGGGGCAGTTGCTGGGCAGCCCAGGGAGAGCCTGGCCCTGCTGGGAGCTGCGTCCGCACGTGGGCTGGGACCCGCTGGGAGACACTGCTCTGCCCCAGCAAACAGGCAGGGCCCTCGTCCTTCACCCAGCAGCTGCTGTGAAAGGGGTTTTCCGGCTTTCATAAACAGCAATGTCTTTTCTACATAGTTTAGCGCAAAGACTAGGCTTGTTTACCCGATGCTTGCTTGTTTACCCTGCTCCTATGGGAGTCACATAGGATTTGTGCAAAGGGCTGTCTTGTCACCCCAGCAGTTATTTAAATGGCTGCTGGTACTGACATCTCACAGCATAAGGCCAGCCTTGCAAAACACTGACCCCATAATGGAAGAGCTAAGTTCTCTGGGAGGAACGTGCCCACAGGCTGCAGCTGATGCTGGGTTGGCAGCTGCACATGCCCGAGGTAAGGAGGGTGACGATGCTTCCGAAAGCCAGATCTGCTGGCCCGTCTCCCAACAAGCTGTCACCTGAGTGGGGCACGGGAGAAGGCAGCACCTTCCAAACCGCTCACAGCCAGCACGCACGTCCCTTGGACACCCGTGTCGCTGCCGGAGCTCAGCGCTCGTCCCCACAGCCCGCCGGCCTCAAAAGCGGACTGTGCTTTCTGCAGGCTGCGAGGAAGCAGGCAGACAGGGATTAGGAGGGCATTTATAGGCACAGCCAGATTTGTTTAGAAGCCCTGATGAGGTGGGATATCGATCCCCAGCCCCATCCCTTTCACAGGGCTCCCGTCCACAGAGCAGGACCCTGGCAGCTGGCAGAGTCCAGCGGAGCAGGAGCTGAGCCCGGAAGAGCAGGGAGGAGCAGCAGGCACCACGCAGAGCCTGCCGTCAGCAGCTAGCTCATGCTTCACACCTGAAAGCTGTGAGGAGCTAAACAAGAGCAAAATAATTTTATTAACAAGGAGGTCACTGGCAGGTGTGGCAAATTAGGGTAATTACAAACAGTTGGAGGAAGTGTCTATGGAGAGCTCCAGTAACTGCAAAAGGTAAAGCTTGCAGATGCACATTTTAAAGTGATTTCTTTAAAAAGGAGGAAGGTAAATAAGGCAAAATGAGCGGAAGCACAGTAATGAGATAAACATAGCTCCAGGGAGAGAGTCTGCCTGCTCCAGGATACAGCATAGTTAGCAGCATTGTGATACTGCTGGAAGAGAGCGCTGGGGATTGCCACTCGGCTGCCTGCCGGCCTCGGGCGCAGGCAGCTTGATTGCAACCAGCCCTGAGGGGAAGGGAGCTCTGAAGGAAATGTTTAACCAGTGCTTTTCAGAGGATGTTCTGGGGAGAAGGAGAGCAGCACGTTGGCTCGGAGGGAAGGCACTGCAGCTGTGCAGATGCCGCCGCTGTAACCTGTGCGGTGAGAGCGCAGCAGCGGGCTGGCTGCCTGCCTGCAGCGCCGGAGGGGCTGCACTGCTCCCCGGCCGGCGCTGCCTCGCTGCTGGGCTGGCTGGAGCACGTGCCGGGCGGTGTGCTTCGGAAAGGCTTCGCTTTCTGGCGAAGGCTGTGAAGCTGCGCGCCTCGGTACCCATCCCACGCGGCGCAAGAGCCTGGGCCCTGCTCAGCCCTTGGCAGGAGGGTGTACAGATGGGTCTCCCTTGCAAAGCCTTGAAAGCCACTTGCTCACAGAAGCCAATTAGCTCAATGAGTGCTATGTAAGGACACGGCAGTGAGGCTGCCCCGTCCTTTTCCACTGTGCTCACCCCAGAAACCTGTGCAGAAGCCCCAGCTGACCTGCTGCTAAAGGGAAAGAGGTTCCTTAGGCTGCTGTCAGCACAGAGTGATTTAACAGCCGGGAGGTTCAGGTTGGGTTGCATACTTGGGTGCGGAGGTGCTGCAGGCAGGCTGCCCAGCTCAGCGCCCTCCCTCACCTTTTGCTTCATCATGTTTTCTGCTGCAGCGCACAACATGGCCTGTGCACCCACAGGATGAAACCCCAGGTGGAGGTGGATGGCATGAGGCCAGAAGCAGAGTCCAGACCCTTGCAAGGCTGGATGCAGCAATGTGGGTGTTGCAGCCTGCTGCCCCCTCTGCACGGTGTCAGGGCAGAGTCCAGCCCTGATGAGATCAAGGCTACTGAGGTGGTGCTGCCACGTTGCTGCGTGCTGCGGCATGGGCATGTGAAACAAGGGTTGCTTCCACCACAGCTGACCCTGCCAGAGACCTGGTTGCATCTGGAAGAACAGTCAGGGTTTTCTTTTCTCATTTCAGACGGAAAAGGCGTAACTTCAGTAAACAAGCCACAGAAATCTTGAATGAGTATTTTTACTCCCACCTCAGTAACCCCTACCCCAGTGAAGAAGCCAAAGAAGAGCTGGCAAAGAAGTGCAGCATCACAGTATCGCAGGTAAGCAGCGGGCGGGAGCGGGTCCTGGCCCGGGTCCCTCTGCACCCCGGGCAGTGTGTCGACCTCCCAGCTCCCCTTGCAAAGCTGCCATCTCCCACCGGGCTCTGCGAGGTGCTTCTGACAGAGGTGTGTGTGTTACGGAGCAGGTCCCTGCCCAACGCACCTTTGTAATCCCTTCAAATTTGCATTATTGACCATGATAAAGTTCAGTAGCGTGACGGAACGTGACTAAGCTCTGCAGGAAAGGCAGTGTGCCTGCAGGTGGCCGGGGTTGTGCTGGGGTAAAAAGAATGTGCGTAGAAAGATGAAGGTAGAGATAGAAAGGCTATAAGGTTAGCACCCTACTTTACGTCAGCTTTCTCTCTGCGCAGTCAGTAAGATTCCTAGCTGAGCCTTACTGCCTGTTATGAATTCATTACAACTTACCATTATTTTGGGGGAAGGCCAGTTTATTGACAAACATATAATCTATCTCTATAGATCAGAATTTCTTTGATTGCTTGAAGTTGTTTTTCGAAGCCAGCCAGAAATTCAGCCTCTTGATACACTGAAGTGACATGAGTGGTTTCTCTGTAGCAAAAATGTATTAAGCAGATTTGCTCCTTTTATCACATATAACAGATGTCACTGTGAAGTTAATGCAAGAAAACCAGCATCTCCCTAATCAGAAAGGCGCACTCTTGTTGGCTACGGCTGCTTTCTGTATAGGCCAAAGAACATTTACAGTTCTGGACTGGTGTCTCGCAGCGACGTTCAGGCCGATGGCACTGCTCCATCGAGCTTTCCTTCACCTTTCCTTCACCAGATAGCTTAAAAAGCAAATAACACTTTGCATTTCTTGTGGCCTGTATGTTTGAGAGAAAACCAAGAGTCTGGCTCATACAGCTTGGGGAAGATTGCACTCGGGTGGCAGGGAAAACTCACCAGCAGTTTCCAAGTTCTCCAGCCGCCCTGTTCCCCGTTGCAAAGGCTGGTGTGCCATCTCTTCCCAGCTCCATCAGCTCCGCTTATCAATATTTCAGGTCCTTTAGAGGAACAATGCCTGCGGCGAATGTGTTAACTATTAATGATTGCAGGCTGCAGTATTGGCATTATTAGCAATGCAACCTTTAGCTTTATAATTAAAACCTGAGTTGAGATTTACTTTATAGGTCTCCATTGAATGCATGAAAAATTCAGGCACTTTACTGAAGACTTTCAAATGAAAGGCCACTCAGCTTCCCCAAATTTTATATTACTTAATTGACTTTGGATGCACCCTCAGTACAAACCCCAGCAAAAGTGCCCTATGACATGAGAGGCCAGCGGAGACATGTGTGTGCCTTGCTCTCTCCTTCCTCATTCCTTGGCACATGGCACGTACCGTACTCAGCGGGGCAAGAAGCATGGGTGCGCGGTGCCAGGGGAAGATAAGGGATGGAGATGGGGGCAGTTTCTCCCAGTCCACTTATGAGTGGCTGTGGTGATGAGCAGGAATTTTTGGGGGGAAATTCAGCACCAAACTCATTCCCTCTCACATTGCTCCTTCATCACTGTTAGCATCACACAAGCGACTGCAGCCCCGGCCAGTACAGGGGCAGCCGTGGTGGCCACTGGGCAGCTCTCCCTTGCCCACAGGCATCCCCATGGGCTGCCATGGGTGCCTGGAACCAGCCAGACAACCTGGGCATCTTGGTCTGCAGCCCTACGTCTTGTTGCTGGTTTCAGTCCTCTTGGCACAGGATGGTTTATAGCAATTTCTCCTGTAAGTGGTGTCAAAACATCGTCCCACGTGAGCTGAGGCAGCCTGCGGTGTAGTTAGGAGAGGCAACGCCATCAACACCAACTTGGAGAAACCAAAAGTTCTTCGGCTCTGCTGGCAAAATGTAATTGGGAGAGATTACGTGGTAGAGAGCACACCAGACCGGCTGAAGAGATGTTTTCTGTCCACCCAGCGGACAGTGAATTGTGCCTGGCAGAGAAGGAGTTAGTGATCCCGTGGAGTGGACAAATAAAAAGGTAGATCTAGATAAGGCTGAAGTGCCTGAAGGAAATGAGATGGAACATTTGAGAAGCCATAACTGATTGCTTCTGGTGCTAATAGATCTGATTTCTTTCTTAATTGGTTGTTTGATAAGATTTAATGTATATGTTGTAGAATGAAATAAAAGCCAGGCAGATGGTCCAAAAATGTAGCAGCAGCAGTGAGCCTGTGACTTGAATATAGGTTTGTCTCTTTAATATTTGATATGAGCATGAATTAGTTGTTTCTTGAATCCATTAGGAAGTCTGGGTGAGCGATGGGAGTAGCTGCGTTGCGTCCTCTGTAGCACTGTGTACAGCAGCCTGAGCTTTGCAGGTTGACCTTTTCCAGCCTGGAGCAAGGGCAGCACTGACCACACAACCCAGGCACCAGCTGCCAGAGATGCAGGCTTGGGGCCATGGCCGGAGCTTCACTCTGGCAAGATATTATAAATGGCTAGGAAAAGCGCCGGATGATGGGAAAGCCTGAAAACGGGGCAATGTATCATTTAATGGGAGAGGAGCCTGTATGTGAGAGAGGGAGTGCCTGTGATCAGCTGGTTGCATAAGTTCCTGATAGATCTGCTGTCATAGCTAGAAAATGTGAATACTATGGATATCCTAATCTTTGATTTTTTTCAAAGGCACTTCCAAAGGCCGCACGGTGGGACTGCAGGGTTAGTTAGTATTTACTAGGTCAAACTGGGCTGGAGTTGTCTTTCTTTGTACTGAAAAATGTATATATTTTTGAGGCCATCTAGCAGAAAAGCTCTGACGAAGCACTGTAAAATAGCCCAGTGCACACTGCTCTGGTGGTTGGCAACAGAAGTCAGAGGATGCAATCCAGAAATCAGGGGTGAAATGAGCAGTCATTTAAAATACTGGCAGGAGTAGCATCGCATGGGATAAGCAATGGCATCCAAGCGAGTGACTGAGCTACACGTTGCACAGGGCTTTTGTGAAAAATCTCTGAGCACACGTATTTCCAGCCTCGACCAGGAGTCCCTCGGACATCACCCTGCCTGGCACCGTGCCCTATTTACCTCCCGTGCTACAAATGCCCCAGAGGTGCAAAGAGCTGGAAAATGGAGCGGGGGGGGAGGGGAAGTTAACGGATGGCTTTCCAAACTCCTGGAGGTTGTGGTTCATGTTTGATGAAGAGGCTTTGTCCTTTTTCTGGCTGAGCCAGGCTTCCCCTGTAGCCTCTTCTAATGATGATCCAAGGTGTTTCTTTCTTGTACTGTAAGTGCCTTGTAAATGCTGGGGGCAGATTCATGGCAGAACATTTTCTCCCTCAAACACTTAATTAGTGAGTGTTTTGGGTCGTCCTCCCCCCAGATTAAGCAGCTCACTGGAAATCTTGCTGCCATAGCACTTTGCTGAGCTGCAAAGAAAATTGTCTCCCAGAATCATTTAGTTGCAGATGGGAGATAGATGCTTTCAGTTTTGATATCGGTGTTTAAAATAATATGTAGAGAAGGTTTTTCAAGAAAAGCATAAAGACAAACTATTTTTTAAGATGAACACCGTGCACAATTTCATTTTTAAGAGTACGGAAAAGGTAATTCCAGGGGAAAAAAATGTCCTTAACACAGAACATCGTCGGCTGTAATTTAGAGCTACCCGATCAGCACGTGTTCGAGGGAGATAAACTGTATCATCTTTTCTCCCCTTACCATGGCTGCAAGGCTGATGTTTTATACTTTTGCAGATGAGCCTCTTTCAGGGTGTCATGAACAACTATCAGTCTATCATGTGGGCTATAGAAAGGGCATAGTCATTGCTGAAAGTGTGTCAGTGGATTACAGCAATAAAATTTTTCACTGCTTCAAACAAAAGAAGGATGTGCTTGACAAGGGAATATATTTAAAATTCTTTTAAAGAAAGAATGCAGAAGCTGGTTTTCAACACCCTTCCTGCCCCTGCTTCTTCTGAGTCTGTCTGTTTCTGTAAGCAGGGAGAGCTGTGGCTGTGTAGGTTCTTACCCCTTGACTTCATATGGGAAGCAAGGAAGAAAAAAAAAAAAGATGCAAGCTTAATTAAATAGTTTCTAGACGTAAAATTCTTAGGTTTAGATCATGTCTCATAATTATGCCACATTAATTTTTCAAAATTTTCTATTTTGTGCCATTTGATTAGGTGTGGAACATAAACTGTGTGCTACAAACACTTGGAAACACAATGGAAAAATTTCTGTGAACCGTAAATACGTCGTTCACTAATTTCAGCAGTGATGCTCTTGTGTCAGCTGCGTCTTTTGCAGAACGAGCGCTGATTTATCCCATGAAATCAGCTTGTGCGGAGACACAAGGCAGGCCTGCCCCATCCCAAATCTCATATTAGGCATCTTGATAATTTAAGTAATAATTTATTGTCTTTTTATTTAACATTGCAATTAACATGATAAATAAGTGCAACAGTATTGTTTGAAATGTAGTATACAATTAAGCCCAATTAATTAATTGGCCTTCAATGATCAGGAGGAGAAAGATGTTCATTGCTTTTTTATGTGAAGAGATAGTTTGTTTTAATGAAAAATGTGTTGTGAAGCAGCTCGTGATGGAGACAACTTTCATTTTTAGGGTGAGCATGGGGCTGGGCGAGGAGCCAGGGCACCGCAGCTCCTCCTGGTCCTGGTGCTGACCGCGGGGGCAGCCCAGCACCAGCATCCCCACCCTCCCCTGGGATGGTGCTGGTGCCAGCGGCAAGGGCAGGGCGAGGAGGAAGCTGCAGGCAGCCAGCACGGCCCCACAGGAAAAATGTCACTGCGCTAAATCCAGCCTAAATCCTGCCTGGCACAGCCTCCACTCGAGCGGTGCCCTGGCCCCGTCCCGGACGCATCCAGCCACCCGCATTGGCCATACACGCCTGCCTGCGGCCGGAGCCCCTGTGTGTCCCCGGGCCATGGCACGCTATGCTGCAGCCCCTCACTGATGTGTTTCATGGGAGAGCGAAGAGTCCTTCGGCCAGGAGGCAAAGGGACCCGGGTGGTGACCACATTACCCCAGAGGGATGCTGTGGTTTCTCGGGGCAGCTGCGGCAGCCCCAGACGCCACGCTCTGCCAGTGCGCAGGGCATGCGCTTTAATCTCAGAAATAGTTCAACATTTCTTGATATTCATTTAGATGTGGTATGCGGGTTAAACATAACGTACGATCGCTGCTCCTCTCATTGCTTCCAATTAAACCTTGCTTGTTAGTTTAACCTCTAGGTAATCCCATCAAACAATTGATGTCAAGGAAACACTGCCCACAGTGGCTCTGGATGAGTGGCCATTAATTTTAATTGCCTTGATATTAAAGATTAAGAAGTATTGGGACTAGCAGAATGGAAACGATCTGATGTCAAGCAAATCCACTCGTTGAGGCTTCCCCAGGCTGCTGGTGATATTAAAATTTTACTGTGAGAATTAAATAAACCTTTATTAGTGATGGCTGTTGTTTGATTGGTCCAGGGGTGTGCATAAACAGAGGGGTCTCGCACACATCCGTGGACAATACAGTTGATGTACAGAGATTCCTCAATTATGAAACTGTTAATAAAGCATAATCTGATTGTCCACAATAATTATTTGCTAGGTTTCATTAATGTATTATTGCTTCCCTGACTGACAAGGTAATATTAAGAGCAATATATAGAATACAGTGGAGTATTATCTAGGGAACAGAATGTATAAGGTACCGTTCGTATTACCGTTAAAAGCTAGAGGCTTTTCATTAATTGTGTTTAAACAAAAGCTATAGCTACATAAAATACAGGAGGATTTGTCTCTTCCCAGCAGCAGGGTACCTTACTGGGTGCTGTGGCGTGGGCGCTCTACCGGGCGTTGTGATGGAGCACGGAGCTGTGAGAGGTGCTGCAGAGCTGCCGCGGCTCGTGGCGGGGCAGAGCCGTGGGGCTGTGGGGGCCCTGGGGAGTGCGGGACCCCAGCCCCTGCCTCACCGCGTGGCTGGGTCCCTCACTGTGGAGATGGCTGATAACCACTTGTGTTATTACTGTCCCCTCCCCTTTGCCTCTGTGTTGTTGCAGATGCTTTTTTGTCTCGGCAGCCTTGGCTGTCGTCCGTGTTACAAACTGGGTTTGTTATTTAGGAGCTCTGTTATAGCAGCTGAAGTTAAACAAAGCCACTGAGAAAGGTTGCACAAACTTTTCTGAGTGGCTCCAGCCATGACCTCCGCGTGGGTTAATAGTCGGTGCCCCATGAGCCATCTTGGCTTCAGTACAGTATCTTCAAAGGGAGATGACAAAGTGACTTTTCAGCCATTATTGACTTATATGATTCCTTTCATTTTCAGCCAACCAAACACGATTCTATGAGTGGGCTGCCAAGGTTGTTCCAGCCCAAAAATAAAGAACAATTGCTCTCACTGCCTGCTCGCCCTCACTCAACCGGACCTTGGTCTCCCTTCAGCAGCTTTCGGGGTCTTGCACTGATTTCATTGACAAATGGCTTATAGTAGTAGGAGACAATGCTGCACTAAATGCTACAGCAAGCTCCAGGATATGTGTCGTCCTCAAAGAGTCACCCCTTGTGCATCGGTTTGCCAACAGAGAAGCAGAGCCGGATCACGCTCATATCCATAGTAATATTTAACTGATCCTCGGTTACTGCTTAGTTAACTGGAGTACCTGGCAGATACGGGTTGGGGGCTGGGGCACGCGTATTTGCTGGACCAAACATGACATCTCAAAGTGATCATGCTTTGCCAGGTCAAGCGCTTTGTGTCCTTCACTATTCCCACCTCTCCCCGCTGCAGGTGTCCAACTGGTTTGGCAATAAGAGAATCAGGTACAAGAAGAACATCGGGAAGTTCCAGGAAGAAGCCAATCTCTACGCAGCAAAGACGGCTGTGACCGCAGCACACGCCGTGGCCGCGGCCGTCCAGAACAACCAGACAAACTCCCCC
>WAAD01023367.1:0-35000 GCA_013389945.1 Fregata magnificens | reverse complement strand
CGGCTGAAGGGATGTTCTTCATTAAAGCGCGGATGGTCGTTGCAGAAATCCCAAAGTCCTAATTGCAGCTAACATCTGGCTAAACGGCTTCTGGCTTCTCAGCTTGTCTTTCCGCTGAAGGCTCGGCGTTATCGCAGAGCGTGCTTTCTGCATCCCTCGCCTAACGCCTGCTGCTTTTTCCTTTCACAAGTCCTGCAGCCAGAGGGAGTGTAGGAAAATCTTCCCAGAGCATCTCCTCCCAAACCCCGGGCTTGCCAGTCTGATACTTTCAGTGTACAGTGTAATTAATATGCATAATCGTATCAATTGAATTGTTTTTCCCTTTTCAGGCTAATGGAGGCTGGCAGGACGCAACTACTCCATCTTCTGTGACTTCCCCTACAGAAGGGCCGGGAAGTGTGCACTCTGATACCTCTAACTAATCTCCTAGCAACACTTTTTCCCTGAGCTGAGATGCCTTGATTAGCGCATTCAGAGTCACAGGAGAAAAAGGAAAGAGTTTTTTGTAGCCAACCACCTACAGCTTTACTGTAAAACCTTGTCTTATTAGAAAACTTGGTAAATCTGTTTTTTAAAGGTATCATAATCATTTGTATTTATACTTAAAACACACAATGTTAAAAAGCACTTTATCCAATTAGGCCAAGATTTAGCATTGTTTATAGCCCTGTAACTATTTTATCATAATTTATTATCAGCAGTTTTAACGAAGTTGGTCTAACAGTTGCCAATTACTTGGCCTTAAGGGTAAAAGTACAGGACAAGCCTAACCTCAATAGCAAGAGCAGACACAAAGAAACACCTCACCTAAATTTAACTTTGTGCATATTTCCATGGAAAGTTGAAATGACTGCAGACTTTGATTGTGTTTAATCTTTTCATATCTCTTATAGAGTTGGAATAAAAAGAGCTGTTCGGTTATTTCGGTTAACAATGGTTGTGTTTAAGAATCCTTATTCGTCACATTTTTGTTGTGATCTATTGTCTTACAAATTAGATTGGAAACCAGGAGCATCTTTTCTTGCTAAAACTACCCGGACCCCGAGTCTCCTCTCTGTGTTTCAACACCGGACGTAGGTTGCTCTTAGGAGATGAAGACACTTGCTGCTGATCTCTGTGAAAGCCAAGACCCGGGGTTTTACAGTACGAGCTAGGTGCTGCACACGCCTGCCAAGATTTGTTACCTCTTCTTGGCAGCAAACCACAAACAAACAAACAAAGGAAAAAAGCAAAGGAAAAAAGCACCATCGTATGGAGTGTTGTACATAGTGTAGCAAAAGAGTATTTATACATCTCACCAATCAAACACAGCTTTATTACCTCATGCGAACTCATACAAACCAATAGACTTTCAACATGTTCTGTAGCTTAGAGTGCTCACTTACTACCTCTGAACGATACTCACGCTGTAGTTTGTCTCTTTCTTATCTTTTTGCATCTTGTAATTAACTCTTTGTTTCCCCATGAAATGTAATGTACATTGTAATCTTTTAAAAGAATCAGGGTTGCGTTGGCAACTTTTAAAGAAGTGGAAGTGGAAACATGGGGTCTTAGGTTTAACACAAAACAGTGAAACTGTTGTAAATACTGAGAAACATTTTGAATGTTCTTCATCTTGTTACTAATCCACGCAAAAACCAACAACTAATTGTAATGCATACAGACTTCAGTATTCAGTACTGTATATTTCCCCCTGTGTAACAGGGGGCCCTTTCTTTCTCTCTTTTGTATTGTATGCGATTCTGAAACTGATTGAGTCATGAAAATAATTTGTGGCAGTGATTCTAATGTATTAAACCGTTTCGTGTTACTTTCTAACTGGATTACACCCTGGATTGAAAAGTCTTCCTCGTGGTAGTTATATGTAGTTTCAAACATGAATAAACTTTTTGCTTTCATGATCAAACGTTGACGTAATTTCTTCCTGCTCAGTTTAAGTCAGACCTAGGAGACGAGTGGGCTACCAGACGTGCAAGCTGCCACCAAGCAGGAGCTGAGCATTTCTTTAAATACCAGTAGCTCGTGGTGCCCTCTTGCCTGGAGAAGACTGGAAGCCCTGGGTGAGGTGTGTCCTGGCAGGGAGCAGGAGCAGGAGCAGGAGCAGGCGCCTGCAGGGCAGGGGCTTCCCACCCGCAGGCTGCCCCCGCCAGCCCCTGCCTCCGCTTCCACCCTGCTCTGCTCGGGAGCAAAAATTCAAGTGGAGGCGAAGGAAGGGGTCAGTCCTTTAGATGAGTTTAAAAATCATCATCATATTCACTCTTAATTACCATCTTTATTTAACATTAACTTTGGAACTACAGCCTCAGCTAGCAAGTATAATGTGATTATAAAAATATTTTTCTTTATTAAAAAAACTTTTTTGGAAGGATGTATATATATAAATGCTAATTTTAAGTCTTTTTAATAAAGTAAAGGTCAATAACAGGTAATAGCCTATTTACCATATCTCAAGGAAATTGACTCACAGGAAATCAAATTAATGTTAATCACTTGCAGCAAATGGTCTTTGATAAATATAACTACTTACTACTTGGGTTAGTGTAGCTAGGCAGGAGGAGGGCTAGCGCTCACTACTACCAGCCTGCGCTAGGCTGGAGCCTCGGCTAGGCTGCACTCGGAGGAGCTGCCTGCCCGTCACGTTTCCTTTCCAGTCAGCTGCTGAAGCCTTTAGGTGTTGTTTTGGTGGCTAAACGATTATTTGCATGATTCAATTAGCTCGTGGGTCAGCTTTTCTTATCGACAATTCTTGTATCAGGTTATTTTGTAAAATACCTTTGTCTACCCGCTCTCACCCCCAGGACCGCGGCCACACTCTTCTCCCTCTGCATCCCGCGTGCCCTCGTGCACCAGGTACTGCTGCTGCTTTTGTTTACGGAGCAGACACAACTTCTCGATCAGTTTTAGAATTGAATGTTGCTTCTTTCACTACAGGTTGTGCATTTAAATAAATAAGTAAATAACTAGACGTGCATTGCAAAGCCTTCATTATCAGTTAACGAGATTGGGGCAGATGGGGACCGTGGACTTCCGAAGACTTCTGTGTGCAGAGGACAAAGCACCGAACAATTTGCATTTGCTAATGGAGCTCCCCAAGTCCACACGCTCAGTGTTCATGCTCCAGCTCAATGGAAACAGTATTTTAAATGTAAAGTGTGTCAGTGGAGGCGTAGGCAGCGTAATGAACACACAGACGTCCCTCATCTTGATCACATCTCTGCTGGCCACAGGCAAGGACCTGTCACACACTGAGGAGGTTCATAGGAAGGCCATCAACAACCTTTGGGCCGCACTTGCATGCCCCGCGCCCGCTGGGCATCATTAGCGTGCTTCTTTACAGCATTAAGGCTTTGGGTCCCTTTGAATTACAAGTGCAATTTGGCCTTTCCTTACATTGGAGAACAGCCATGTGGTTACATGGCAAATAATAAACATCTTGTCCTTGAGGCTTGATCACACATCAGAAAGGTTTACTGCAAGCACCAGTATTAGGATCATGCTGTTGATGGTATTGTGTTTCACCCAGTAGCTACACCCCGAAGGGCCGGCAGAGCCTCACGCAGGAACAGTGACTCGTGCAAAGATCCCTCCTCCGTGCACACACCCCGGACGGGGGCCGCAGCCCCCCAGCCGTGCGGGACCTCTGCCACAGCGCCACGTGCCCATCCTGGCATGGGGAGGAGACCCTCAGCCCTCCCGCCCGTGGGACTGCTTGGTGGCACAATCCTGATTCCCCACGCCCAGGTTTGATCTTTGGCGCATGTGAGCATCACTGCGACCGGAGCCACCGCAGCCGCATGCCACCAGCGCGCTGCGGTGGCGGAAGAGCAAAGCCCACCAGCCCTGTGCCCCGTGGCCGTGGCTCCCGCTGGCCCTGCGAGGTGCCAGCCCGGAGACCCCACACAGCACAGTGGGAACGGCCGGGGGGATTTGCAGCAGGTCCCAGGAATCGCCGTCTCTTGTGCCCAGCACCGTCCCGACGAACGCGTAGGCTGCTGTCATCGCCGCATTGTGCATCACGGGCCTGTGACAGGCGCGAGGATGTCTGGAGGAGAGACCCACGGTGCTCCCCTGTGCACGGCTGGACCAGCCACTTTTGGGACCAGCCCCGGCTCCGTCCGACCTGCTCTGCACCTGGGCCGGGGGGACCGTGGCACGGCCACTGCACCGAGGAGCTGCCGGTGGCTGGGGTGTCCTGCAGGAGGGGTTGTGAGAAGCCCCGAGCCGGGGAGAAACGGTGCCTGGCTCTCTGGCAGACGCACCCAGGTTTGTGACTCACCGAGCTACGGGAGCAGCCTCTGCAGCCCTCTCACAGCCCTACGAAGAAAAGCAAACCTTCGTGTGCCAAAAGCGAAGCAGGCAATATGATCTCCTCTCCCTAGCATTCAGACGCCAAGCTCCTGGTTCCCTGTGTATCTGGCCTTGGATGCAACGAGGGATCCTCAGCCCAGGAAGGGAAGAGTCAGGGAGATTGCGACCTTCCGGCACAGCAAAATCCATGCTCCATGAGACTGGTTCAATGGGAGCAGCTCTGCTGATGATGCGAACTTGGCATTAAATGTGCTAGGCTGAACGACGTGGTGTTATCCTGTAGCGATGTCTTTTGCAAAGACCACACGCGAGTCGGATGTAAGATGCTGATGCCAATATCTGTGCCATGTATTTCCAATGTGATAAAAATAACTCCGAGTAACTGAAGATGTTTCCAGTTTGTGTTAATAAAATACATCTTTTTAAAGAATGGGATTCTTCAAAGATTGGCAAATTTTATTTTATTTCATTAGCTTTAATGTCACTGCCATATGGACTGTGAAGAAAAGTGAACCATTAGATCAGAGGGACTGAGTTATCAGCATGACACAGAAAGCACTGATACAATTGTTAAGGATAAGCCCTGGGAGTGATTTATTGCATGCATTGTATTAGCCACAGAGGAGTTATGATATGCTCCCCATTCCTGTATCATATTAGGATTTTATTAGTCTAATATGACACGGTAATATAATATATGATTAGAATTCCCATCCAGTTATCCTTCCCTTAGTGGCGGAGAGCAGGAGAAGGTTTCGTGCACAGCAGCTCCCCGACCGTCGCGCCCACGGTGGAGAGGGGATGCCTGGGACAGCATGGCTGCTAAATTGGTCTCCTGGGCTTTCCAGGTGGGACGTGGGTGCTGCTCGCCTCCTGCAGGCACGCTGGGCAGCCCGGGCAGCCGGTCTGCCACCGAATTTGTTTTCCCCATGCACCTGAAATACAAAGCCACTCACTCCTTCCTGCAGAGGGTGGCAGGGAAGGATGGTGGCAGTATTTAAAACCTTTGCTGACAGCCGAGCCGTAGGTGCTGGGCTGTGTCCTAGCAGTGCCTGGGAAATCAGCTGTGACGTGCCAGAGCAAGAAATCTGCTGGGGGCACCAGCCCTGCCAAGGTGTCCCGCAGCACCAGTGAAGCCCGTCTCCCCCAAGGCTCATCACGGTGGGAGGAAAGATGTGCATAGACCAGGCTAATGGGGAGCCAGTGCCGAGAGAAACAGGCGCAAGCTGAGACTGTAGGATAAACATGGGAGGTCTCGGTGTAGCTGCTGATGCCATGAAACGGCAGCCAACAGGCTCCTGCTGCCCTCGCTAAGGCCACGCGAGTGACCGTGCCTTTTTTAACACAGCCAGAAAGCCCCGGGGTGCTGTCCTCATCTACACATACCTGCCACTCTCTTGGAGGGCAGTGAGGCAGCATCCGAACCAGTGGGGAAAAGCCCCAGGCTGGCTCTGTGCCGCGCCGGTCCCGGGGGGCAGAGCCGCTCGGCCGGGGGCCGCAGGTCTGGGGCTGTCCCTCCCACACTCGCCCATCGCCCCTGCCCTGCGCTGTCCCCCTGGACACCGCGCGGTGTCGGCCAGCAAAGGGACATTTGGCAATGCCGGCTACGCGTGGCTGGGATGGCCAGCCCCAGCTGGACACAGCCTCACAGCCCCAAGACCTCTGGTGCCCAGGGGCTTGCAGGGGCCCGGCTCTCCCTTCTGCCGTCCTCTGCTCGCCAGCAGGAATAGCTGGATGAAGGCACCGTATGCCCTGGCGTCAGAGATGAAGCCAGGGACCGTGCTGCCGGTTTAGCTCAGCCTCTGGCTGCAGGATGTGCTGACATGACACACTAATTGCTCTGCTTCGTTACAGGATCCCCCTTGCCCCCACACCTCTCCCCACATGACCCTACCCACTGAAAACTCTACTTTGCCAACAAAGACCGAAGACAAACTTTTCTTCAAAGTTTCCCTGGCGTCCCCCATCCATTTGTCGCCAAATCCCCGGTTTCGCCTGTGAGCAGGCTCTGAAGCAAACACCGTCTGTAGCCTCGTTCTTGCCTCCAGCAGCAGCAGGAGGAAAAAAAAGTTCAAGCATATCAGAGTGCTACTAGGTGATAAATCCGAAAATCTATATCAAAGCCTATTTGATCATCTCCCTGTCATTGATATAATAAAAAGGATTAATTTATTGGAGCCTGCCAAAAGTCTCATGTGGCAACAAGTTTAAGGATCTTGTTTACACAGGCTAATTAAAACCAATTAATTTCATTCATATCTGCGGCTACTAATGCGGGCGCAGGCGTGCATGCTCACGTAGGGGTGCCGTAGGTGCGTACGTGGCACACGTGGCCATGCCCTGCCTACGTGAGCCACCTTTCCTGGGCCGGGTCCCCTTGTGGGGGCAGTGCGGACCCGCGGGCGTCCCCGAGGAGCACACCTCTGGGCCAGTGCCCCCCGGGTGGGGAAGGGGCCCTCCTCCTCCCCCTGCCACCCTGATACGCTCAGCTCTCCGGGGATGGTGCCTCAGAGAAGGGGGATGCCTGGAGGGGCTCGGGGGTCCCTCCTTGCCGCGGCTCCGAGGCATCCCTGGTGGGGTCTGTTCCCCACCGGAGTGGAGGCCGCCCACCCAGCCGCTTGCCTGGTGAAAGCTGCCGCCGAGGTGATGGTACCCTTCTCCAGAAGAAGAGCGCAGACCCAAAGGGGAGCAGGCACACCTGCACGCGGGCTCCTGCCTCGGTGCATCTAGCCCTGCCGCCTCCGGGGAAGCAGAGCGGGGCAGACGGCGGGCGCTCCTCTGGCACCGGCACAGCTCCCCGTGCTGAGGCTGCTGCTCCCCACGCCGAGGAGCGAGAGCCTGGCACCGGGGCCTGCCGCGCTCTGCCAGCAGCACCCACAGACGGCACGCTGCCTCCCTCGCCCCTCGCTGCTGGGGAGCCCAGGCAAGGCTTCGGGAGAGCAAACGGGGCTGTTGCTCATGATACGAGATCACCTATTAACGCTATCTATTAGGATAATAAAAGGCTGCGTTTTTGTGGTAAAATTCAGCATAAAGAGCACGCGTCATTAAATATGGAAATCCAGAATTTTATTAGCAATCTGCTAGATCTGAACTGACGCCAATTAAACAAAAAAGATATCATTTATAAAAAGGCAGAGTTCAAGTTGTATTAAATATGAAATGCAATTTTCTGCTGGTTGTGATTTATTACCGGTGGTACATTGTTCAAAGAAGCATGTTATATTTCAATAGAGAAATATTGTTTATTCATTAATATTTTAAAACTTGCTTATTGCTGTGTATGACTCTCCTGCAGAATGAAACTTATGATTTAAAACATGAATTAATAAACACATTTGAAAGTGTTAGACAATATCATAACCGCTCATTTTTCATTTTACTGAGAGCATATTAAACTTTTATAATTCTGTGTGTACTATTATTTTCCAAATAAAGGTACGGACTCTAAATTACTAATTTCAGGTAAAGATGAGATAAAGCAATAACATATGTTGGGAATCAGTCACTATGTCGCGCTAATATGGGCTCGGTACTTTTTTCGTCACATTATTCATAAATCTTCTGCTTAGCGCTGCGTCCCCCTAGGAGGGTTCCCGGGTGCCCCGAGTCCTTCTCCCTTGGCAGACGGAGAGGGTGCCAGGTATGCTGGTGCCTCAGGGATGCGTCGTGCTCTTAATGCAAGGAAACGTTTGATAGAGGCTGACATCCTAAATGAGGCCGAAAATATTTTATACAAAACGTGATAAAGCAATAATGATCTCAGAGGCCTCAGGTTATCTTGGTTATTACCTGCACCCACCACTTGAATCAGCAGCATTAAGGGGGCCAGACCCAAGACGTAGATACCTCTGAACTCATTAGTCCTGAGTACTTTATATAGACTCACCTATCAGTCGCTTGATTTAAACTAACCTTTTTTGTATCTTAAAATCTCTCCTGCCGCAGCCTCACTGTATTACCATAACAATAACCAGTATTTCAATTTTAAGAACTCATTTTTCCTCAAATAGAAAGTGCCAATCAATTTAAAGAGCAGAAGATGCACGCTGAAGAAACAGGCAGGGCACGTGCTCTGGGTGTCTCGCCCTCCTGCTCCAAGCCTGTTGCGGCTGGGAAGCGTTTTCTACATGGACGCCTCCTCGCCGGCCGCTGCAGCTCAGCTCTGTGGCACGCACCAGGAGGAGGGGATTTACCTTGTAACCTTTAATCGCGCAGGCGCGGGGTGGAAATAATTGAACTGGATGGAAAGTTGACATTTGGAAAGCTTCCTCAACTGCTGGCGGTGAAATGCCAGTAGCGGTGTATCGTGCGTGACTGACGGCCAACCCCTGTCCCCGGCGCTCTCCCCTCGGGACCGGCAGCACCGGCTGTGCGGTGGCCGGAAGGGTGCGGGAGGGGTCCCCAAGGGCCCCCAGCACCCAGCGGGGGCTGAGGTGACTGCCCGTCGGCTCAGCCGGAGAGGGTCACTGAGCGCTCCAGCTTCGCCCACTTGCAGCGGCTCCAGCCAAGGGTCCGGGGTTTCGTGGGGGGGTCCAGGACTCATGTCGGTGGTGGAGGGAGTGCAGGGGCTGCAACAGGGGGGCCGGACACCCTGCGTGCTCTGCACCTTGCCTGATTGATGGTGGGGTGGAGGAGAGTGGCTGTTTGCACAATGGCAGCCCTCACACCTGACAGTTAATGTAAATTAACTATTCACTTCTTTGTTGGGCAAAGTGAATCGGCAAACCTTATTACTCCAAGCCAGTCAATTAATTAAAGTTCAGTGCTTAATCAAGTTCCAGTGGTCATACACGGGGCACAGGGATTTCTCTCTCCCGAGCACCATGCTCAGAGGTTAAATGAGAAGCACATGGAAAGGGCAGCGGGGCTGAGCCAGCTGTGTGCCATGCCCAGCACTCCGCTGCCCAATTCCCCCCCACGGGAGCCACCACCTTATCGCTGCTGGACCCAAGGCACCGCGCGTGAGCTGGTCCCTCCCGGCAGCGCCAGGGCGTCCGGCAGGCTCAGCGGTGAGCTCCAGATTGGTGGCTTTGCCCTGCCAAGTCCGGCTGCCTGCGGTGCCGCGGTGCTGCTGGGAGGGGAGGGAGGCACTGCCAGGCACCGTGGGGGTGCAGGGGGTGGGAGGCGTCAGTGTCAGCCCTGAGAGCCCCTGGCCACCCCAGCACCTCGTCAGAGGGGGACACGTGGGAGGGTTCACTTGGAAACCCATTTTCCCCCCACCATGGCTTGGCAGACAAAGAGCCGCAACAAAACTTGCTCCTGGCGCAGAAGAAACAGCTGTGGGATGGGGAGGGCTGGGCTCTGCGGGGCACAAAACTGGAGAGGACGGGGACAGCGGGCACAGGCTGCCCAGGGTGGAGAAAGGAGGGGATACAGCCTTCACACTGCAGGCCCCTAGCAGAAAAATGTCTTTCAAATAGGCCTGACCGTGTGTTTTAGTAACTCTCAAGACCATCCATAACTGGGAAGGAGATGCTGTCCAGCGCACATGGGCAGCAGATTCAATTAGGTTTCTCTCTCCCCAGAACGTGGCACGAGAAGCAATCTCTCTTTTCTGAAGAATGTAATAACAGAGTGCAATGGAAATGCGTCAAAGAGACTCAGAGAACAGGATCCCTGCCTTAAATCTTGAAAAGCAGTCAAGAAAAATATGTTGTTTACCTGAATTTGTTTTTCATAAGGTCTCCCAGTGGATTAATAAACTAACCTTTCGTCTGTGAACACCTGGTCCTACACGCCATCAATAATGCAAGCTTCACCTACTGCATTAATACACACTTAGTGCGGAGAGGCAAATTGCAGAAACCTAAACGAAAGTTACCAGAAGGACTGTACTCACAACACCGAAGTCACCCAGGGCCTCTGCCCGTCCATGGGTTTGTCCAGCTCCAGAAACAAGAAAAGTGGATTCGGACCCCTTGGCCTGACCTTATGGCCGTGCTGCAGTGCCCCACTGCTCAGCGGCTGCCACAAATACAGGTTATAAAGGACCGAAAGGACATTTTAGCTGCAAAATATATCGATAACAAATAATTAAGGCTGGATAACGTGTTTCTTTACAAGCTTTCATCCTTTTTTTGCAGCTTGTAATTCAATGGCGAAACACCAAATGTGCTGGGGCTGGCCACGAGCAAGGACAGTGGAAATAAAACCTCAAGTTCAGACATTGTCAAATGGTGGAAACACCCCATGCAGAAGTGTTGTGGGGCACTGGGTTTACAGCGAGCTTGTGGTGGAGAGAAGAGCCCATTTCTGTGCTGTTCAGAGAAGATGTCTCACTAGCAGGCAGCCGTGCAGAGCCCAAGGGGGGTGCCCGGGCTGGCAGTCGGAGGCTGCGGGCTCCTGCTTGTGCCCCCCTTTTGGGCGATGTGCTCCTCTGTTTCTGGGGTGCCGATGCCAGGGAGAGGGGCCGGGCCGACCCTGCGTGTTCCAGCGAGGCCCTGGGTGCCGCCTCTTGCCACACGTCCCAGATGCGGCCCCGGTCAGGAGGCTGGGGCTTCCCGACCCGGTGGGGCCGGAGCAGGGCTGTCCCATGGGACCATTGCTGTGGGCAGAGGGAGCCCCCACCCAGCCCCTGGCACTGCCCGGCCTTCACGGGGGTGAGGGGGGACGTTAAAAGAGCAAGGTGCCCCAACAACAGCACACCGACAGCGGCACACTCCCACTGAGTCTGTAGGCTCGAGCCTGGCATCCCTTAATTGATTGATAGGCTAGGACTGTCAGCGCTTAAAGAGATAATTCAATTTATAAAATCCTATTAAGTGGTGAAAGATTTTTTGATTGTTGAATTGTTTCCTATGTTATGCAAGTCATTTTGGTCCCTCTCACTTGGAAATCCGCTTCCCATTTGCGAGAGGGCTGGCAATGGAGTTATTCCTCATCGCCGGTTGATGCTCAGATGCTCAGAGCCTGGGCAAGCATGGGACCTGGGCAGTGAGGGCAAAGGAGACGCCCAAGCCTGCAGCATCCCAGTGTCCTGCGGTGTCCCAGTGTCCCACAGAGTCCCAGCATGCGGGACCATCCCTGTGGCTTTACCGTGACTCTCATCTTGGGCACAGGCAGGGGCTCCAGGAGTAACACCCTCCCAGCACCCCAAACCGCCCCCTCTCCCGCGGGTGTTACCATGCCAGAGCAGCACCACGACCCAGGCGGCTGCCGGCAGGGCGTACCCTGCGTCGGGGTACCCGCATGGCCCCTGCCACCTCGGGTGACCCCCCGGGACACAAAGCCCGGGCGCAGGTAGGAGGCCCCTGGGTTGCCATGTGGCGGCTGAACTTTCTTTTCTATTTTCAGCGTGTGCTCTTTGTTTCCATCCACCACCCCCACACTGATGCAAACTCCCCTCTTCAGTTTGTTTCCATAGAAATCCTCAGCTGTAAATCCTTAAGTAACTTTTTTTTTATTTATAGTGTGCTATTAATGTCCTTTCAAGCCGAGGACTCCAGGAAATGAAATAATAGAAAAGGCACCACTTTGAAATGCATCCAGGCATTTATTGTTAGTAAGTGAAAAAGTAACATGAGCATTTAAAGAAAATATTGGCAGATAAATTGGGTTTTAAAGAAAATATAATTGGATATAATTTCTGCTTCATTCAGTTAGATATTTATTGTTTTATTGACTTATTTTCTTTTATTTATAATAAGAAGCTTAAGCTGAAATTAATTTTGTTGATATAAATATACTTTTTCATAGAAAATTTGGCATTTAAAAATGTTATCTGAGATGTTACTGGCTTTGATAAAAGCACACAGCTTTTGCAAGGGTTTGTTTTAAATATTTCCAATCTCAGTAAATATGAAGTAGTGTATATAATCATCATTATCATAACAATTAGCATTATTCTAATTAATGGGCAGGGCTAATGGCAATGCAGCCACGTGGAAAATCAGTGCTTTCTGCATATTTGAGTTCTTCCCACAGTTTTTGCTGAGATCTACAGAATTTGAGCTTCTCCTGAGGCAAAACCCCACCCCGGGCAGCAGGCTGCCAAGCCTCCGTCCCCTTCGGGGTGAGGATGAAGCCTTCTCCCTGCGGTGGGCTGGGGAAGGAGGTCTCATTTTCTTAGCAGCCAGACGGACTGAATCGGCAGCACCATCGGAGGCAGACGCTTTCCATTAATCTTCATGGAGAGGGTCAGCCATCGGGAGATGTCACCAGGAGGCTGCAGTGCCACCGCTGCCAGTAGGACATGCTCCTGGGGTCTTGGCAGCCGGGAGCATGTGGCGGCCGCCCTGTAGAGCAGCGCTGGGCTCCCGGCAGCGCCCGGCGAGCCTGCCGGCCCACGTCTGCTGAGCCAAGTGAGGCGTCTGCTCTGGAAGTTGTTGCTTTTAATACAGGCAAACTCCGGGACAGAGGGTGTCGGGGGACCAGCAGAGCAGCTCAGAGCTGGGGGGTCTCAGCTGTCGGGGGTCCCTGTTTTCTGCTGTCAGGTGGGTGACAACACGTCCCTGGCGCTTTCAGGCATTGCCACAACTTTCCTGCAGGTCTGCCATCCTGACCTGCTGAGCCTCCCAGCAGCGCAGCCTCTGCCCGAGCCAGGCGTGCCGTGTGCCACCTGTGCCAGGCCCGCTGGTTGCGTCCCGTGTTCTCCCTCTCCCTGTTTCAGTTGTGTGCTGGTGCGGTGTCTCTCTCCAGCCGGCGATGCCCTCGCCGGGGCGGCAGTGCCCGAGCACCACGGCGTGCTCTTCCGCACGGCAAAGAGAGCTGTTTCCGTGGCAACGGGTTTTCCAAACTCTCCTCCAGTGACGAGCTCTTCATGTCACACGTTGGTCTGTGCTGATGGGACACGGGGCTCCCCTGCTCCACTTCCCAGGAGCCACAGCGGGACGGGGACACCGGTGCTTGCCAGAGCTGCTGCCCCGCCACCGCCGCTCGGGTGCTCCCGGGCTGGCCCCTCCCGGTATCAGGAAGAGTCCCTGTTTTTCGGGGTGTTGTGATCTCTCCTGTCCCCCATGGGATGCAGAAGCATGACACCCCAGTGAGCGAGAGGCAGCGTTTGTCCCAGGGGCTCCTGAAGGCGGCAGGGCGAGCTCGATCCCCTAGCCCCTCCGACGGGATGCCCAGGCACTGTGCCAGTGTGGGGGACCTTTTCACCACGCGAGTGCTCAGTCATTAGGACCGAGAACAGCCCAACTCGTAACAGGGATGCCGCCAAACGACCTCCAGATGGTAATGGGTTTTGGATTCAAACCAGTGCTCCAGAGGTGAAAGGCTGCATGCTCCATTACCGACCCCCTGAGTCACCCGGTCCCCCTGAAATATGTCATGCACACTTCAAACCTTTCCCTTTTTATAGGCAGATTTAACTGCTGCACATAACAGCTTATATCAACAACATGTGAAAAAAAGGTCTTACGAAGAACAGGCCTGAAACGGTAAATATTTAACAAGTCCTTTCTGTCCTTTCCTTATATGTATTAAAATAATCAGTTTAACAAAGAGGACTTTGTTCCCCTGTGTTTGAGCCACAACGGTGTCTGGCGCAACAGTACAGCTGTAATTCAGTCTCAGGGTTTTGCTGGCATTTATACATGCTGCTTTGAGCTGCTCTCCCAGTTTATAGTGTCAGCAGAACATCTTGATTGAATTACAGCCTTGTATTCAGTTAGGAGCCATGTATTATTCTAGATGCAGTTGAGTTGTAGGTGCTTATTTGGGGAGATAGACCCTCAGGAAAATCAGGAGCCCAGATACGGGACAGGCACTCCTGGCACTGGTGCCGTGTGGCAGAGCCCCAGTGTGCCTGCCCAGCCCACAGCGGCTTCGGGCAGGCGGGAGGGTGGCAGTTCCTCCCCGGGGCCGCAGGACGGCGGCGGTGAGCTCGTGCCCCACTGCCCCGGCAGCGCCCAGCGCGCCGCACCATCCAGGCATGTGGGGCCAGGGCACTCGGTGGCACTGCCTGGTGTCCTTTCCTCCCGCTGCTGGTCCCAGCCTCCTAAATAAGTGTCAAACAGCAGGTTCTGGGCTGAGCCTCTCACCAGCCTGTTGAGGGCACACACTTTCCTCCAGCCAGCCTGAAGTTCAGGCCCTTCCCAGCCGTGCGCCAGAGCCATGGCAGCGTGTGCAAAGGGGGTCCACGGGGCGAGCCCGGTGGTGGGGCCAGGCTGTGCCCCTTCGCAGCAGCACCTGCCCGCGGCAGGGCTGTGTGGGACTCGCAGTGGGAACAGGGGTTGGTCCTGGAGAGGAAACAGCACCTTTAGTGACCCCGGTGAACCCTCCGGTCTCAGTCCCTTATTCCATTCTGAGAGGCAAGAGGAAATCCTGTTCTGCTGCACTGTCGGCATTGGCGTGCACTGCCAGAGACTGCCTCCGAAAAAGTGCAACATCAGTTCAGCTCTTCTCCTAGCTCAACTGAAACTAAGACTAGGCTCTGGAAAACAGGATGGGAGGGATGAGGCATCGGGGAGGGGTCCCAGGGTGTGCTGGCGGGAGGGAGGGCAGCACCAGCCCCTGGGGACAGCATGGACTGCACGGTGCCCGAGGCACAGGAGAGTGGCGGAGGGGACGGAGCTCTGCCGAGCACCACGTGCAGGGCTAAGGCTGCGAGGAGCGGTGGGCGGCCTCTGTGCAGGCTGCAAGGGGCTGTTGGTGTTCATGAGCTAAAGGGGGGCGGGTTTCCCTCCATGTCCAGCATGTCCCGCCTAACCTGTTGGGTGCTCCGAGCAGGGACTGCCTGGGGCGCACGGCTGCAGGTACCATACGTGCCTTGCTGCTCTTGAACATAGCATTTTTTGGAAGCGCCGTGGCTCCTCCCTTGAGACAGGCAGTAGAAGGGCAGCAATGAGGCCATAGGCTTCGCTGCCTGTGCAGGAGGGAAGCGCATGTGCATAGGGAGAAGTGTGGCTCCCATGCAAGGGAAGTCCCAAGGGCCGTTTGGCGCTGGCGCCGCTTCCTGCCTTTGTCCGCACCCACATGCGTGCCCCAGGACGCAGCAGCGGCGGCCCTCATCAGCCATTGTTGTAGGAATGCCCTTCCCCTAATTTGTCTTATTAATCGGAGACAGCACATTGATCAGTCATCGTGAGAGCTGGAATAATTGCAGACTCAAAATAGCACAGATTTAAATGTTTCAGATGGTAATCTCTTGCCTTGGAAATATGCATGCTAGCGTAGCAGCAGGACCGGGTGCTCAGCAAACGGCTTCCCAGGAATGCCATGCAGGAAGGAGAGGAAGCCCTCAAGCGAGGCAAGCCCGTGTTTCCCGCTGGGGTGGGGGGCTCTCTACTCTACCCCCATGCTTCTCAGGGACCCACGTGGGAAATCCGGGGATGCCCTGCTTGAGCAGATAGATCCTGCCCGGGCAGTGGCTCTGCGGGCTCCCGGCTCCTTTTATTTCCACCTCCGCCGGCGCCGGCGCACGGGTGCCTCTGCCCTCGCCACGGGAGCCCACATTAGCTCTGCCTCCGTAATGGGTTTCCTCTCTCATCTGCAGTGCCAACATTTCCAGTAGGATCTATATCTTTCCATAGGCAGTTTGTTTCATCACAGTAACATAATAATGTGCTGAGAAGAGCTCATAGTTGTGAATTAATGTTTAAAAGCTCTCACTTTTGGGTTGTTGAAATGAATGTTAATTTGACAAATGGCAGTCATTGGGATTGAGACGGCATTAACATGGAAATAAGAGTTAACCTCCAGCAGGGCAGATACAAGGTGAGATGAGCAGACGCTGCAGAAGCTGTAGTTTTTCACCTGATGCTCATACTGTAAATACTGCCAGTGTCCTATCTATTTATAGAACTGTAATTTAAAGGCTAGTTCAGGAAAATCTGAATGACATCTCCTTAAGAGAAGCAATCGTAGGGTATCTTGGAATATGTCAGGCAGCTCTCTTGCTTTCTCTCTCAAAAATACTCATATGTCCACTAAATCAATTTGCCTTTCTCTTGTAACTGCATTTGTGGGGCCATTCTTTTCCATTTTCTGTCACTGTCATACGCTAATTCATGTCACTCTGCGGTGCGGGAGGGCCCAGCCACCAGCACCACCACACCAACACTGGCATGGCTCTCCTCGTCTCTCCCGGACGTGCAACCAGCTGGCCGGGCCAGCGGCCTGGTGAGGTTCCGAGAGGTTTCAGGCTTCATACTAGGGCTGAGGGTCCCACCCTGGAGCAAACGCTGGCCCCCGGGAGCAACTCCTCCCCTGGACACTGCTCTGCTCCTCCTCGTCTGGGAAGCTGGGAAAATGAATCTCTGAACAACTGTGCACCTTCAGGTGCATCTTCTGTGGGGTTTTTCCTAAGGATTAAAAACTGGGGTTTTAATTTACGCTGTTTCCATGCTTTTTCCTCCAGTTCTTACTTAGGAGGAGGGAGGAGACTTTTCAAACAGGAAAAAAATGCAATGCCAAACCCCAGGTTTAGATCCACGAAGTTTGGAGCAAAAAGAATCTTGAAAAACACTATTTTTCTGAGAAAATCTTCATTTTGGAATAAGCCATTTTCATTGAAAACATAATGCAAAAGCAAATGTTTGGCTACCCTACAAATGACTTGTTTCACTCGAGTGGCCCACAGTGCCGTGCCTGGCTTGCAGCCCATGTGTACGTGCCCGTCCCAGATCCCCGCCACGGGAGGCATCGGAGCTGCTGAGCGCTGGGCACAGCACTGGAGGTGTGCACTGCAGTTGCTGCCACCTCTCTCCCCTTGGCAGCTCTGCTGAGGGGCTTTCCAGTAATTTTTAGCTTTATTTCTGTCTTGCAACAAAAAACCAGCAGCAAAAACCTCCACCCAAAGTTTTCGTTTTGAGTTTTGACATCAGGCTCTTCTCTTCTCTGTTTTTTCTTCTCTTTGGCCAGGAGACATCATTCCCTGTGACAGACGTCACAGCCTCCTTCCCCCGGCCAGGGCTCGGACACAGTGCAGACACTCCCACGCTGCTGCCTTCGCCGTGGCCTGCAGCCACCTTGAGCAGCTCAAGCGCAGCGCTGGGGGAGGAGGGTCCCTGTCCCGGGGCTGCAGCGCCAGCTCCGGCTCCAGAGCCTGCCGGGACACGTGAACAGAAGTTGACGCTGCTGAGACTGGGCTCCTTTCTGCACCGGGGGTCCGGAGCTGCCCCCCTCTCCCTGGCTCTCTAGACCAGCACTGGCAGAAGGGAGCAATATTTTTGTTGTGAGCAGCAATAACAAGACCAGGAGCTGCATCACGTAACCCTTCCCTCTGCAGAGAAGCTCCTGCGCTACGACAGCGGACACATGGGGGAAGGAGGTGCCCACTGCCTTGGGGAGATTTTGCTGCACATGAAGTGATGTGAGCACTTGGCTGCTTCGGAGAAGAGGCTGCTCCTGCCAGCCCCGTGCGTGGCTCTGTCTCCAGAAAGCACTCGTCCCTAACGCTGGTGCTTGGTCGTTGTGTACGTCCACGTCCTTTCTCTTCAGCCTGCATTCACATGTGTCTAGCGTTTCAAACCAAGATACTGCCAAAGCCCTACATCCTGGGAATAATTAGAGCAGAAAATCCAGGGAAAAAAATTCTGAGCTTAGGACACTGGCTCTTGAGTGAAATTACCCCCACACAGAGATCTTCTAACAGGACACATACCTGGGTCACTCCGATGTAAATGTGTTTGACTTGCTAGGCAAGCTGACCCATTTACAGGGCTCCAGTAAGCCATTGATGTGCTGACTGTCTTCCAGGAGGTAACATTTAATTTGTCCCTAAACAAACAAGAAGAGAACTCCACATCCATCCTCTCCCTCTCTGTTTTTTGCAGCCATTGTTTTTTAAAAGCAAGGTGGAGAAGAGTCTGTAAACCAGACAATCTCAGCCCCAAAACAGCAGCTTTTTTTTTTCAAATTCTTTAATGTTTTGAAATGTTCCTTACATCTCCAGACATAAATATTCTGACTTGCAGCTGGGAAACTTCCTTCCACGTTGTTTTGTTTGTCAAGTTCAAGTACAAGTTTTCAGTTAAAAACCTTCTTTCCTTGACTCTTAGCAGTTACTGGCCAACAAAAGAAAAAGAGGAAAAGGGAGTGAATTACATGACCTGTCTCTTTTTGTTTATTAAGAACTTCTTTCCAGCGTCTGATTCTTACGGAAATATGGTTTCAATTTTCTCTTTGAATTGTGGATCAAGAAATGTTGCCAATACATATTTTTCTCTGTCATAATTTCATTTAATCTGGAGTCTGTAGATGTCTTGAGAGCCATGTCTCCTCACTGGGTTATTACCGTGTGCGCCTGTTGTCATGTTAGTTTTCAATTGGAATCACGTTTGTTCCGGAAAGAGGCGCTGGTGCTGGCTCGTTAGCGGAGCAGCCGAGGGGTGGGCGCTGGCTCATTAGTGGAGCAGCAGAGGGGTGGGCGCCTACCCTGGGCTGGGGGGATGCCCCGCGCTGTGCCTCACCCCCAGCACCTTTCCCCCCTGGCCCCGGGGTCTGGGGCAGAGGGCTTGTTGCTGCTTTGGGTCCCTGCAGGTCCCTTCCTCTGCGGGACATGGCTCCCTGGACCCGGTGGAGGAGCACCGGCACCGGCAGGTCGAGGACCCACCAAAGCTGGCTGCGGAGCATGGGCGATGCCCCGGGCGCGAGGGCTGGCTGGGAGAGCACCGCTGCCAGGCTCCTGCCAGCCGCTCTGGAGGCCCTTCGGTGAGTATCTGAACGTGGTTCCTGGATGCAATGCTGGGCTGCAGGACTCGTGTTTCCAGCTGCTGCTCCCCGGGTAGCTGTTGTGATGGACTCCTTGCACGCCCTTGGATTCGGCTCCGCGCGATGGGTACCTGTGGCTGCCTCCGATGGGGCCGTTTGGCCACACGTCCATCGTTAGTCCCGATGTGAACCTGATGGTCTTTCGCTGTTTTCTGGTCATGCATGACGCACAGAAATTCCTCTGTAAGGGTGGGAATGGCCTCACAGAGGCAAATCTCTAGTTGAGGATATGGTAATTTTGAGTTTATCCAGACTGGGGCTTCTTTAAGGAGTTTGATGAAAAAGTATAATTTTAAAAGGTGACCAGCATTCCTGTGCTTGCTGGGATCACGCCGCCCCGCTGGGTGCTTCGGAGCGAATCAGGTCCATGAGACGATTTCATCCACCTCGCCGAGGGCGAGCACCCTGCAGCAGCCCGCTCCCCTGCAGGAGGAGGGGAGCCCTTATAGCCTGGCCATGGCTGCAACACCACATACATAACCCGGACACACAAATGGCAACAGCGGCTACAGCTGTGACAATTTATTCCCTCTGTTATTATGACTTCTCTTGCAGGATTACAGTTTCTCAAGATATTGCTCTGGCCAAGCACTTCTCTTGCATTGTGAAATGGCACACTCCCTTGCAGTTAGTTGTGGCTATTTCAGACTTTCAAAGGATTAACCTTTCCCATCTAAATGAGAAGAAAAGGGAAGAAATGACTCACAGCCTCTCCCCATCCCCTGAAAAGAGCTTTTTCTGATGGAACTGGAATGCTGGAAATAATCCAGAGGAATTCAGAAAATGAACCTGTCAGAAGAATATTTTAATAAACCCCCTTTTTCAGCCGCGGTATCAACAACTCACACTCTTCCCTTGTCATCTGAAGGAAGCCCAAGCAGCCATCAGAGAACAAAGCCAGTGGAGGGGCTGGACCCCATAGCGCTGCGGAGGTTTCCCGGGGAGTAGCTGTGCCTCTGTCTCTTCCCCTTAAGCACTCAGAGGTTACAATGCGGCGTATCATGCTGCTAAACTGCATGTGGGGCTTTGACTACAGACCTTCACGAGGGACTTTGCAGAGGCCACACCAGCTGCTGTTGCATCCTCCCGGTGCATGTGGAAGGTGTGGGGACACAAGTGGGCTTCCCCTGGAGCCGCTTTACAGCTGGGTGAACTGTGCTGGGTAGGTACAAAACTAGGCATGACACTGCTCCCTCCTTAACGGTGCTCCAGATGCCTGTACGTGTCGGTAGGGCTAGGGCAGGTCTAACCCCTGTTAGATCTCATATCCAGATGTGGTCTTTAGTGGGATCCCAGGCAGAAGATTCAGCAGCAATGGGTGACAGACACGGCTTCCCGGCCCTGTGTCAGCCACATCACTGGCAGTATTGATACCGCCCAAACATTGGTATCTAGAGAAGGGGCTGCTATTGCAGCAGCTCTGGGAAGCTGCTGACTTTGCTCCGCTGGCCACAATGACCCTCAGCAAACCACCCGGGTGTCCCGGGTGCAGGGGCTTGCAGGACTTTCCCTGCAGGGAGCGACAGCCTGGCCGTGGATCTGGTCCTGCCGGCCCTGCGCAGTGCCCGTGCCTCATGGGACTGGGTTGCCAGCATCAGAGCTGCCACAAGTGATTAGGCTCTCGAAGACAGGCGGGTATCCAGGTGTGCTGTGAGGTGGGGCAAGAACATGATTGATACGTGAGCAGAGTGCATTAAAGCTGCTCCCTTCATGTTACTTATTAGGAAATTCTCTCCCACCTCATCCCATTTCTCAGGTGCTGCCTGTGCAAAGGTGGCTCTCTTTATAAAGCCGTCTTTCTCATTGTCCACATTGCTTTTAAGTAACTGACACTCACATTTTAAAAAGAAATCAGTAAAGGCTGCATTAGATGACGTGTAACGTGGCAGCAATTTGCAAAGTATGGATTCTAAAATAGAACTTTCCATCTGCAGAGATTCAAAGATCCCGAAGAAATCCAGGAAGCAGAACTGCTGGAAGAGGGGCTAGCTGACCATGGGCAGGAAATCAGCTGTGCATGTGCAGTGTAACGCGGGAGCAAGTGAGTATTTGGGTCACATGAAGAAGAGACACATCAGAGAACAAAAGAAGTAAAAGGAGCTCTACAGGGCTGGACAGAACTGTATTTGTTGCACTTAGTCCTGCATACCTGATAGTTCAGAGTTAGATACTTCAGAGAGGATCTAAAAATAAAAACAAATGCTTTGAAACTGCAATGACTGGTCTACCAGAACATCAGAAAGCAAGTCTGCTTGTGCTTCTGGGTTTGCATGGCATCTGGGAAGGACAGAACAGGAAAAAGCAAACATCCACCCTGCTCTGCCAGGTAGGAAGGAAGCACCCAAGAGCTGCAGGGATGTGCTTTGCACTGCTGCGTCGGGGGCTGGGGCTTTCGGGGTGGGGAGAGCAGCAGCGGTGGTGCGAGAGCACAACCAGATGCAGACGGAGGGCAGGGCGGCCTCGTGCTAGAAGGAGGAAACATCAACCCTGTGCGAGGCGCCCGGCCGCCCCAGCCTGTGCCTATCTAGACACGCCATTGAGTGTCTTGGTCCTCGCATGGAGCCGTGTCTCATCTGGGAGATCGGTTGTGTAAGAAGCAAGGTATCTTTATCAGTTTGGAAATTCATTTCCTGGTGTCAAGGCTGCGAGGACATGAACAGATAAACTGGGAGGCTGCTGGCAGAGTCTGCGGCAGAGCCTGGGATGGATAGAAATGTCAGTCACTGTCAGAGGGGAAGACGCCCGTCCCTCTCTCCCACAGGAGGTGTCCTGGGGCGACAGGAGCTGCTCAGCTGGAGCTGGCATTGGCAAGGACGGCTGGGATGGGGCTGTGGGCAGGGTCCTGGTGGGAGACAGGTCACCCCAGCCCTGGGGAAGAGAGACCAGGCATCCATCACCTGCCTGGCAGAGCGGCACTGGGAGAGGCGCAGAGGAAAAGGCCACTCTGGGGCCGGCCTCGGTGCGGCTCGTCGGGTCGGCAGAAAGCCGGGGCTGCGGGGACTCCCGGGGTGCCCAGAGCATGCGCTGGAGGCTCCCCAGCTCCCAGCGTTTCCTTACCCGTGCCTGGACAGCCCTATGCCGTAAATTAAAGGGGAGCATCTTGAAGGAGGCTTTAATCAAAAGTTAGGAGTTGCAGCCAGCATGTCACAGTTCCTCATTAGATTGCCATTATAATGCTCTGTAATTGGAAAGACGTTAATATTGACAGTGTTGTGAAGAATGTCCTGCTTCTCCTTGCATGCGTGGATTTGATAGAGTTGAATAATGGAGCAGATATGATGGATTAGAAAAATTCCCCTGTTAAGGTCCCTAATTATAGAGTTTTACCTGCCCAATTAAGGTGGAGTACTTGAGAAAAAACTAGACACTGACTCTCTCCAGGCACCCAAGTGCTCTGTGAAGTACCAGCAGCCACAGCAGCCCTGGCCCGGAGGATTACTGGAATTTTATCCTACTTGAAATGTCGTCTTCCTGATTTCCCTGCAGTATGAAGCTAAAATTCACTCGCAGGCTGAAGTAGTACCAGCAAGTCCTGCTCCTCGGCACGGTCTGGAGCTGCACAGCTATTTTAAGTGGATTCAAGAAGCAGGAGTAATTTAAAACAGCCCCCAACACGCTACACAGCCCAAGTTTCCTTTGCCTTTTTTTAACAAATCTGAGTGATTCTGGGAGGAAGAGCTGACGGCTTGGCCGGTGTGTCGGACGGAGGCGCAGGCGAAACGTTTCAGCGGCAGGACCCACCGCCCCGACTGGCAGGAGAGGCAGCAGGAGCAGGGCCTTTACGTTGCTTCTCCGGACAAGAAATTACGATTTACCTTTCTGGTTTTGGAAGACGTTCTGCAAAATTTAAAGATGATAAGGCCAAACCTAGTCGGAAGGGGAAGCGTGTGAAGTTGTGCTGCTCGGCTGGGGGGAGTGCAGAACGGGGCTGGGCGGGATGTGGGCATGGCACTGAGGAGCCCCTCCTGCCTATGGGGCACCGTGCCGGCCCGGCTGCCGGCACCCCCACAAACCCTCCTGGCGCTGGGCTGGAAACTCCCAGCAAAGCAGCTGGAGCCGTGTCGGCTCCCGGGGGACCTGGGGCTTCAGGGCTGCAGTGCAGACCCTGAGCGAGCCCAAAGTCTTGAGAATTCAGTACCTTAGGCACACTAGAGATGCAATTTTTTGAAGTAAATAATAATTTAGCTGTCTGCAGCCTAAGAATGAATCACGGCAGTTTTCCTTTAACCATCTTAAAAAGAAAAGGGCAATGTTGGTCCTGGAGGAGCCGGCGGGTGACACCCGCAGTGTCCACTCAGTGACACCTGCCACAGCAAAAGGGCAGGTACAGCGGTACAGACCCTGCTCACCCCGCTCCTGAGGAACAGCTGGCTTGCTACTGTAGAGAAAATTTTAGTATCCAAGTCTCCCTCTAATCCCTCCCTGTAGTGCTGGGGCAATTATCCCATAAATTAGGAAATAAATAATCTGCGCGGGCTCTGGAGTTTGTAACTATTTACCCAAGGTGCGCTTTCTTCTCTGGAGATATTCCTGCAAGGCTGCTGAGGGACGGAGACATTCCTGTGCTTTTTGCTTTGCTCCTGCCTCCCTTTCATCTGCTCTTGTGATGAATTGTAGGGAAAAACTACCCAAGCCCGTCTGTTTTGGCTTAGATCAGCTTTTCTTCTCATTATAATTTAAGTCTTTAAGGGTCTTCAGTAGGAGCCTGTAAAAGTCAGATCATTCATTCCTGTTGACGCCATGTGTTTCATGGCCATTCGGGCTGTGATTCATGTGGCGGTGCCCGGGACGCGCCTCCTTTGTGCCGCGGCAGAACAATGCCTTTGTGCGCTGGGCTGGCGTGCCCGTGCCGGCTCCACGCCGGGCGGCAGAGAGTTAACCAGAAAAATCTTGTAATAGCTGAAAACTATGGATTGAGCAAAATCTCCCTGTCAGCTCTCTGTGATTTTGCTGAGAGCACTTGGACATGCTGGCATTGGATTTACAAATTGAAAATCATTAATAATTCTAACCAGGCTGTGATAAATCTGAGATCAGTCTCGATGAACCTGGACACCATTTCATAAATCAAAAAGATTACTTAGGAATTTTTTAAAATCTGACGTCAAAATGTCATGGTTACTAATGGTTTTTGTAGATCTCTTACAGTGATATATCATTTATCTACGCTACATCTAAAATGTGACACCGGGGCAGAAATGTGATGTCTTTAATATCATGAATACATTTTATCCCATAATAAAGGTATTAACAACTTCTTGCTGTGACTTGTAGTTGAAGTTCTGTGCCTGATTTAGTGCTATTGTTATCATATTAACTGTTTTTCCTCCCAAATATGTGCAGGCAAACTGTTGCTTGTTTTGTGTGGCGATGGGCTGACAACTGGCCGAAGCAGAGGAGGGGATTCCTCCAGCTGGGCTGTTTGCACCGGTTCCCCGCTCCCTGCCGCCCCAGGGACCCAGGGCACCGCTGGCTCCTGCTGCATGGGCACAGCCTCCTCAGCCCCGTGTGCTGCTCCGCAGGGATGCTCAGCGGGACCGCTTGCTTGCAGGGTGACCTGCTGGGACAAGACTTGTCTTCCTGCTGGGATTGCAGGACAGCAGGGGCGGGAGGCTGTGGGTGTGCACAGGGTCCCAGGTGCAGTGGCAGTCGACAGTCTGCTGGTTCTTATCAACCTCTGGCTGCTGGGGGGCTCTGTCCCTCTCACTGGCATAACAGGCTTCTTGAAGGGAGGTGTCTTTTGGAGCAGGGGCTCCTGTTGCAGGGGCACACGCTGCTGGTGAATTTTGCCAAGGAGGGTTGACGGGTGGATCTGCATGGTGTGGCAGCCAGCACAGCTAAGGCAGCATCCTGCTGTCCCCTTCCTAAGGGGCAAGCACGGAGCTGTTTGGCAAGGAAAGGGAAGGATGGACCTGAACGCCTCCCGGTGCCAGTAAGATGTTGGAGCACAACAAGACATCATTCAGCATGCAGCCTGGGTGAGCATCAGTGGTAGGGACGTGCAACAGGGTGACGAGAAAACGCGAGAGACAGAATGGAGCTAGCAAGTAGGCATGGCTCACAGCACAGAGTTTTGTTTTATATTGGTTCTTATAGAATTTTTCCGTGCCTTTTAAGTGGGCTGTTCTGAGAAAAGTTTACAAGGCTTATGGAATAAAACCCCAGCAAATAACCTCCGGAAAATACCCTTCAAACCATTCCTTCAACTGATTAATGAAGCTAATACTAAAAAATATCACTGAAGATGTAGGTAAGGTCTAAAATAAGGGAAGAAGCTGCATCTATGCCACTGCTTTGGCTGTGGAATCAAGCAGAAATGTTATTTTGCAGAGACTGGTTTGGATGCCCTGATCTCCTTGGCGAAGCTCGGTTTTGTGCTCTAGCATGGCTTTGTATTTCATACCACATGTTGTGCTAGCTCTGACTCTGGGGCACAAACAAAAACCTTGAGGAGGTGGAAAGTCTGCTGGAAGCAAGTGGCAACCAGAAGGTCCAGGTCCAAACTCACCCTGAGCACATGTAAACCTAGTCTGGCAACTCAACAAACCATTAAAATATCAAAACTTAGTGTTTAAGGAAGGCCTAACAAACATCATGGAATGCTCTTCTCATTTTGGAAGCAGCTCCCTCTCTGTGCTCTCATTGCAAATGGTGTGGATGAGCAGAGGATGTGCGGCCAGGTCATCAGCACAGAGTTAGGCAATGGTAAGGCTGGTTCTGCTGAGCTCTGTGCATGTGCAGGTGTACACGTACATGTGTTCCCACATCTCTTCACTTCCTATATTGAACCTTCAGTGCTTGCTGGCATGGGAAAATGCACAGGCCACGGATGCTATAGCACAGTACAATGCAACTTCCTACAAAGGATTTTTGTATTATAAATTACTTTTGGAGACTTTTCTATAAAATGTTACATTGCTTTGGTGCATTCTTTCTAAAAATGAATGGTTCAACTGTTAAAATTTAAAGAGTCATTCCCAGTCTCTTCCCAGTGAGTCAGAAACACGCTGCAGGAGCACACAGCCGCCAACGCTCCGGGCGTAGCTAAAGAGCTATCAGAGCCTAACAGGTAGCTGAGGAGTTTAAAGCAAAGCTTTATGAGGAGAGATTACATTCAGAGGTGAACAAATGGTGGTACCAAGTCTATGCAAAGCAGTGACAAAATGTAAAAATCCTCCCCGCATTTTGAAGGAAAATATATCTTTCTTTCTGCGCAGTTCCCATGAAAAATAGGCTTTTTTATTTCCTTTTTTCATGCCAGGAAATTAATATTTGCCTTTAAAAAAGATTTGGTGGAGGTTTGCGTGAAGGTCATTAGCAATCTCACTGGGGAATAAAGAAGGGAGTGATTGAAATCTGCATGGGTTTGTTACTCATTTGTGGCTTTGCTTTACACGTAACATTTTTATTAAGAAAATAATACTTTGGGGCTGGTAATTGTGTTGCCAGCTGGGCTGGGGAGGGGAGAGGAAGAAAGCGAAGCACTGAGACCTACTATTTATGTCCCTGCTAGGTACAATTCCAGGCAGGTATATATATGGTAAATCTCCTTGAGCTGTCCCCAAAGTCACCCTGAAGTGCCGCAACTCTTCCCAGTGTTGAACACATTCCTCCAGGGCTGCAGCTTCGCGGTGGGGCCGAGGCAGCTGGTGCCGGCCGGTGGCACGGCCAGTCCTGCTGCGCTGCAGGGTGAACGCAGGCACCGCGGCGGGTGGGCAGCCCCAGCCCTGCTCGACGTGGCTGGAGGGGTGGGCGCTGGAGCAAAGCGGAGTGCTGGCTGCACGGACCTCCATCCCCTGGAAGGGGACAAATAACCCCAGGTCCTCCTGGAAACGCCAGGCACTTTCACAGCAACTTCTGTTTATCGGGTAGTAAGGTCACCCGTTTCTGTCCCATTTAACCCCAAAATACCCGTGGTCAGGATTCAAGCTGTAAAACTTGCTTGCTTGTCTTCTTAAAAATTAGCATAGCACAGAGTAGATACAATCCGAAGTTGGCTTATAAAATCTTTTGGAAGGATCATTAAGGGTATTTCATTATCTCCATATTGCCAAGGTCAGGCTGTCCATATTTCCTCTTTAGTGCTGCAATGGGAATATGCCGCGACTGTGGTATAATAGACCAGAAAATGTCCACACTGGGAATGATGGTAAATCAATAAAAACTCATCAATATAACTCCCACTTTCCCAAGGTACTGCAAACAGCCTCAAGTTTGTAATTTACTTACGTATCTTCACCTTTTTCCCAACATTTTTTACACCAACTTCTGAACTTTTTGTCCGTGTAAAATCTTTATGAGAGACAATATATATAAGGGATAAAATGCTTTATTGAAAAGATTATTGATTTTTTCAGCCAAGCTGCTTGTGCAGCAGCTCCACGCCGCTCTCCCAGCAGGGAGATCTAAATTTGAGAGGGGCTGAGGCAGCCAGGTGGGAGGCAAGCAGATGTGGGTACAGCAGTGCCGCGGGAGGGCTGGGGAGATCACCTTCTGCCTGCCGCCCGCCCGGCGATGGGGCCACCGAGCTGAGAAGGGAGAACAAAGGTTTGCAAAGCCAAAGCCAGGCTGCAGAAGGGAGAGGGAGAATTGCACAGCTCGGGCACAGAGAAGAGGGTTACAGATCTCTCAAGACTGATCGTTATTATTATATTATGGCTGTGCACTGTGCTGTACAAACACCTAAGCAATACCAGACGTGCTTCAGTCCTGCTTCAGTGTGCTTCCTCCCAAATCTCTACTGCCTGAACACTCAGACCAAGCCCAGAGCCAGGGTGGCTGCTCTTATCCCGCATGTCCTGGGGTGGAAGCGAGGAGCACTGACTGACTCCATAGTGCTGCTGGGACTCAGCCGTGTGCCTCGAAGATCAGAACAGTGCTTTGGCTCTTTAGGAGCCTCAGTAAAATCTCAAGCAAATGGAAGCTGAGGGGTGGTTGCTCCTTCTTTCTCCGTAACATCTTGCTTATACCCTTCTTTCTTTCTTCTTCCATTTCTCAATCTTTTTATTCATCTACTTTCCTCCCTGTGTTTTTTCCTACTCTCCACTTACTTTGGAAAAAAAGCAACCTGAAACCATAAATACACTATGTCTTTTTTAGGCTGATGAAGGGACATCCTCATCATGCAGCAGATCCTGCCATGGACAGCTGGACAATGGCTCCTGATTCCTTCCCTGATGCTTGCAGAGCCATGGTCCCTGCAGACATGGGCATCGAGGCTCGCAGGGTGTCGGGTGTCTCGGCTGAACACAGGGAGGGCTGCAGTAGCGCACATGATCCATTCTGATGTTGAGAATGCTGAATCCTTTATTATGAGCCAACCACTGAAATAAAACCAATCCCATTTTATTAAAAGCCCAAAGACACAATTAGATCTTGCAGATTATGCAAATGATGTGTAGCCCTCTGACTGTTGGCAATTTGCCGCATAGACCTCTTTGCTGCAGCGTTTGGAAAGCCCTGTCTGAACACCGGTTAGAGACCCTTACCCCCTCGTATAGCTCTGGAGCCTGAAGCCCTGATAAATATTCCACAAAATATGAACAGCCTATTTTCTCTTGCTACTCTGACCTTTTCCCCAAGATGTTAGAATGTATTTTTTTGCCAGCTACTGTATGCTTATCCCCAGGGGTCAGGGACCTACAGGGCTCTATTAACTGTCAGTGGTTTTTTTTTCCTGATGTCTGAGTTTACCCATAGCTAAGCTAATGTACTGAAGAGAGTCTTGGCAGGGGCAATAGACATCGTGTCACTGAGGGCATAAAGGCCAAGGAGTGGATGGAAAAACCTGGTGGTGAAACTTAATCAGCAAGTGAAGACCTGAAGCCAGACTGCATTTGATCGGAGGGACCCTACAAACACCTAGTGGAAACAGAAGCAGCTGCTTTCCCTATCCCGCTCTGCTCTCTGGCCCTGTCACCCAGAGCCAGCAGCTGGGGAGGGAGAGGGGTGCCGCCGCCGGTGCTCGCCCAGGACAGGGAGAGCCACAGTGCCCAGAGTGGCATCCTTGCACAGAGCGCCCACCTCTTGGCTTTGGGGTTGCTTGCAGTGCTCAGGCACTCGTCTGGGGGATAAGTGCCTTCTCTCATTCTGTCCTCTATTTTCTATTTTTGACTTTTATGGTTTTTCATTTACAAGTCTAATCAGAGAGAGGCAGCAGGATGGAATAGTGCAATCATTCAACATAGATTAACAATAGAGTCAATAGCTTACAAGTGTTTGCAGCATCCTGCAACGCAAGCTCCTTCAGCACCGAGCCAGGAGAGACTCTAGGAGGCTAAAGCAGAAAGGAGCTGCAAACACAAAGCTGTTGCTTGAAGACCTCAGCTAAACACACCTGCCTTCCAAATGGACCAGCATGTCCTCCAGGAGCTACTCTTGCAGGAAGTTTTCAAGCCAGACAGCAAAGGCAAGGGAAGCATCTCATTTCATCTGATTTGGAACAGCTTTAAATACCGCCACCCCTGCAGCCACAGCCCAGGCTAACTGGCCTGAAAGCAGCTCACTGTGGGTGCTGCTGAAGCTGGATCGGTGCATTGCCAACCAGACCCAGCTGCAGCCATGGTCTTACAGCACGCGCTGCCACCACGAGCGCAGCTTCCCAAGCTGGGTGTGCTTATACAGGTAGTCCTCAATATACCCTCAGGATTGCTCTTCACAGCTCTACGACGACACAATCTAGGTTTTAATCTCCAAACCCATTTTTTTGCAGGAAAGAAATAATCTGGTTTAATCATATTGGTAAGAACACACATCACTGAGTGTGTAAATCCCTGTCAGTGAGATCCTGAAGAACATAACACCCAGGTGAGGGGTGTAATTTCAATCTACTGCAAAAGTAATTAAGGACATAATTCAGCAAAGCATTAAAAACCTGTTTTTTGTTTTATTTTAAGCACTTGCGTAAGCACCGTATTGAATCAAGACTTAATACTGCGTATCATTCCTCTATGCAGGGCTGGCATGGCCAATATTACACTCTGCTATGAAACAGCAGCACATTTCAGCAAGCCCCCTGGCAAAACACCATGCTGGTCCTGAGCCCTGGTGCCCTGGGCTGCACCATCGCTGCTGGAACACTGCGGCTCTGCCCATCCTGCTAAGTCACCCCACTCTGCTCTTGACACAAGCTGGCTTTCAAAGCCTAACAGGTTGAAACTGGGCTTTTAAGAGCAGTCTAAAGTTAAAAATAGCTGACATTTTAGAAGTGACTGCGAGGAAAATTCAAGCTTCCACTAGGTTTGTTAGCAATTGGAAAGTACATTGAATTACAGAAGTGTGCAAAACATGATTGCTGCTAAAGACCATAGCTGGAAAAAATATGTCATATTTTTTATAACTGCTGTATACCTAATAAAATATAATAGATTTACTATCAGTTGAAGAATAGATTGGTAAACACTGTAAATTAAATCCTATGATGAAGTTTATTAAACTTCAAAGCAGTGCCTACTGAGACAGGAAGGCTAGAAGTTATCGGAAATTCTGAGCCTGCCACCTTCATTTTCCACGTTATTTTAAACTGTTGTTACCCAAAAAGGTGCAGGCTGTGGTACCTGAATATATACAGACATGCCAGCTTCATGACACGACTCACTACGCCTGGCCCATAATTTACCAGCTTTAACCCCCCTGTGAAATGACATCTATATAAATATTGTTAATAGCACTAACATAATGTTAAGTCAGGTTTTACTGGACTCCCTCATACACCCTTTGGATTTATTAGCTATAGGATTTGAAGTAAATTTTTATTAGCCCAAGTTAAACCCAGCTACCATGGGCTTGGCATTTGGGCTTTCTTTCCCCCATCTTTCTTCCTTTATCTGAGCTTGGGCCCCCTTTTCTCAGCCCAGTGCTTCCTCCCTCAGACCGAAACGTCCTCGGATAAATCTTATGGAATGAAACATTTATTAATTTTCGTAACCAATGTTGATCTCATAAATTACCAGGACTTTTTCATGAAATGGTTATTAACATCCATGGCTGTATGTTAATGGCTTATTGACCAAATATGGGATAATTAGACCCTAGGAGCACTGGCCACTGTGATCTATGAGAAGCAAATTTGGCCCTTATTACACCAATGACCTATTTAATATCTACTGATGAATTTAAGGTAGAATCACAGGCAGAATTTGTTTCAAGGAGCTGCCCTCCAATTAACGAGCAGAAAGATTCTTGTATAAAATCTATTGATCCAGAAAAAAATATTAACAAAAATCATTTTTTGTAACTGATGATTAATTGGCTAAGTAAGTGTTAGACTGAGATACACCAGGAAAACACTGGTAACCAGGTATTTCCTGGGATTAACAAAACAATGAGTCTGTCTGACTAGAGGGCCCTGCCTTCTCTCCCAGCTTTGAAGGATTTAGGTCCCAATTTATACTATGAAGATTTATACTAATATTTTTAAAGAATTTAAACGTTTATCCATGCTCCAGTTTCAGGAACAACTGTTTAGACCTGCTGCAAATGAGCGCGCTCTATTTGGTTTAAGTTCCGAAGCATGCTGTATATTTGAAATGGGAGAGTTAGCATGCTGCGCGCTGCTCAAGGAGACCCTTTCCTCTGCCATCTCACGGTATTTAAAATCAAATTAAAGATAAAATAAAAGGAATCAAGGTAAAGACAGAAAGGAACGAATACCATTCGTTTGAAGTACTTGAGCTATAGCCTCATTGTAGGCAGGATGCACAAGTCGGAATGCAGTTTGAAAATTAAGCTGGTGATGTTTTTGTGAATACAAAAAAAACCCTCAGCTGATCCAGCAAACTAATTTGCACTCTGGTCCTTTGACTCAGAAAGGCTTCCATAGAAATGTATATACTTGGAATTGTTACAGGCACACCTCAGTCAGTGGAGAGGACTTATTTGAACCCCTTATTGGTTTAGATCCAAAGAAATGCAATTTAAGTAACAGTACATGTTTTCGTGGGAGCTGATGGCTCCGCAGTGCTGTGCCTCGCTGGGCGCTCCCAGCCGGGCTCCCCTTCCACGACTCATTGCTTAGTCGGGCTCCTAAAGCCCGGCTCTGGCTGTTTACCCAGCTCGCCTGCTTCTCTCACAGCCTGGAGCGTCACAAATGAGGAGAGACTGGTTTGGCAGGTCGTCGCAGAGATCCTGTAACACAACTGATGAGGGAGAGGAAACAATTTATTGCCCCAAATAAATGCTATAGTTCCAAATATCAGGCAGCTACCACTCTTCTTATCCCGCTCCCTATAACTTTTAGGTTCCATGCAGCTGCTAACAGTGATTTTAAACTCTTTCAACCTGCCAGATTCAGCTTCTCTGCAAGAAGGGGTAAGCCCAAGAAGGGATTAACTTATTGCTGCAAACAGGAGCACTGCGAGTTCTCACAGTTCAGACTTTGCCAAAGCTCCAGGACACCACAACAAGTAATTTTAACCTCCATTGCATTAAAAAAAAAAAAAAAAAAAAGCAAAAAAGTCTTCCACAGCAGTTCCTCTATCAAGGCTGCACAAAACAGAGCTTTCCGAGGTCAGGACAGGCTCAAGTTCCTGGCCAAAGCTGGCCTCAGCACAATGTGCCCGCACCCGCTGGGGCGTGGAAGCCCTGCAGACCTCGCGCCCGGAGCCTCCGGCACTCGGACACGCAGATTACTGCAGCAGTGCATCACTGCAGATAAAGTAAATCCAGTAATAAATATGGAGTGCAGGAGTAGACTGCAAAGGGTAATTCACAATAGCTATTGTACCTCTCCAATTCACTGTACTAGGAGAGATTGCCTGGAGGTAGATAGTGGAAATATTAGAAGGTGAAATAAGAAGGAAGTTTCCCTAACTGAGCTGAGGACAGGCTTTATAGGCTAATGAAGGGACAGATGACACAGACAAAAGAAAAATACCACAAGAGATAAAAAGGAAGAATTAATATATGAAAAATGAAAGCAAACAGATTAAAAAATAGAAAGCTACCAGCACTCCCTTTGCTCACATATTATTCCCTAATTACAGATAAGAACCCAGGGGCTGCAGTCAGACACACTGTTTTAATCATTTTTATACCCTCTTCCTGCTTCTTTTGCCTTCTCTCAAGGAATGTACTAACAGCCACCACCAGAGACAGACAGACAGACAGGCAGGCAGGCAGGCAACGCACCCAGGACTCCAGATGTGCCCGACCAAGATGCCCATAAGTATCATCCCAGCCCAGGGAAGCTGAGGCTGTGGCCACCACTGCTGTACTTCCTCCACCCCCCTCTTCCTCAGCTGCACTAGGAACGCACCCACTCTCCAGTTAGCTGAAGGGCTTTTAATATCTCCCCCTCCCAGATTGCCTGACTGCAGGCAGGTGAAGAGGGCGTTAAGCACGGTGGCTTGTGCAGGACGAGGGATGACGCTATGTGGGGAGGAGGAGGCGGAGGTGGCCTCTGAGTCTAGCCCAGGTGCAACCAAAATAGCAAACGTGATGAGAGCACAACCTGCAGGGGCTGCCCCAAACCTGAGGGAAGGTGGTCAATAAACCAAGGATGCGCACAGGGGTGCAGAGAGTTGCTGCTCGTGTAGCTGAAATGCCTGAATGCACTTGAAAACCTCATTAGGCACATTTACATCATGAAGTGTCTGAACACCTTGCTTTCTCAGCCTTCTTATTGCTCTTCCTGTACCCTACTACAACAAAGCTCCCTTTTAAAGAAGTAGATATATATTTTTTCTGGGACAAATTTGGTTGAGATGCCACCATGCTGCAAGCCCCAGCACTTTGTTGCTAGCCCTGTGCTGCAGCCCTCGGCTGTGCCAGCCCTGTGCCAGTGGGGCTGTGCCGCCCCTTCCCCACATTGCTTCCTTCTCCAGGGAGGGGACAACTTCCTCGCGTAATGCTAAATCATGCTAACATGGGACTGTGAGCCTTCCGATGCCGAGGACAGGCAAGACCAAAAATGCTGAAACCCTGCTCCCCAGAGCAGAGCGAGCACATCCCGGGCCCAGTCCTGCAGCTCCCGTCCTCGCACCGCCTGACCGAGCATCCGCTTCGTGCTCGTTTTCCTGCATGGAGTTTTGTTACCAGCCAACAAACACCTAGATTTAAAAATTAAATACAAAGAAAAGAAAAACAGCTTCCTTTCTGGTATCTATTGAGTTCAAAAGGAACATGCTGTAGATCTTCGCTGCTTTCTTGCAAAAATGGTGTCACTTTTGAAATGGATCACCTGGCTGCGCTGGGCTCTGCGGTTGCAGAAAATTCCTCTCTCCCTGCCTATCCCCGCCAGCCTGTGCAATGCTGCCTCCCAATACCTCTCCCACCGAAATTCGCTCTTTCTTCTCGTGACAGGGTGTAAGAAAGAATAGGTGCAGATTTTAACCTCTGTAATAGACACTAAATCACATATATTTGTTTTCCTCTATGCTGGGAAAACGTCTCTGAGGAAGCACGTTAAATTTGGGCTTTAAAAGCACCAATTTAGCTATTATGAGTTTTCTATGCTTTTTCTATTCAGGGAATGTTTGGCTTGAATACAGTACATAGAAGAAATAAGATCAGCTCAACTGTTTTAAAGCTGATTGACACCTTGGGTTTTTTCCCCTGTAATCTGAAGCAAAAGAAAAAAATATAAAGGGAACCAGACACTCATTTAAAAGAAATTATTTCCTTGCCTACAGTCCCTGATCAGGGCTGCCTGTGCAGGGAGAATGAGATCTCATAAAAAGCCTTTCGCGGGTTCTTCTTCACATCATTTCGGTTCAGGTTTTGGTGGCAGATGAACTGTATTTCATCAGAGTTTAGAGGAAATTCAAAGTGAAGTTAAGGAAGTTGCTGTAAATGAGAAAAAAAATTCCCAACAAACCCTTTCATTCTAGCTTAACGTATCAGCCAAATCAGGAAACAGCTGTAGCAGAAATATTGTTTTTAATAATCGGAGAAAGCAGCGGAGACGCAGCTTTTGTTGGAACAGTGACCCCCAATGGTGAGAGCGACACGGGCTGCCGAGGATGAGGAGACCCCGGCCAAGGCGGAGGACGAGGCTCTGGCTGGAAACCTGGCTGGGGCGTGCCACGAGGCCACCGGCC
>WAAD01023361.1:0-11032 GCA_013389945.1 Fregata magnificens | reverse complement strand
TGGCAGACACCTAATTTGAATACTTTTTCCTTTCTAGTTACTTTTGTCATTAAGATAATTTTGGAATGGCATTTCTCTAGTCTATCACAGAATCACAGAACAGTTTGCCCAACTGAGTATTGAAGAATTCCAAGGATAGAGATTCCACAGCTTTACTGGGCAACTTGTTCCAGTGCTTAACCACCCTCACTGTGAAGGTTTATTCTCCTTATATTCATATATTCATTTTTCTCTTTATATTATTCTCCTTATATTTTCCTTGCTACAATTTGCACCCATTTCCTCTTGCCCTTCTGCTGTACGCCTCTGCAAAAAGCTTAGTTCTGTCTTCTCAGTAACTTCCCATTAGTTAGATAAGGATTGCAGTTAGAGCTGCCCTTACCTTTCTCTTCTGAAGGCTAAGCAAACTCAGATCCTTCAGTGACTCCTACATGTGCTCCAGCCTCCAAAGCCTCCTGGTGTCTTTCTGCTGGACTCAGTCCAGTCTGTCAGTCATCTTTGTACTGTGAGCCCAAAACTGGACACAGTAATTTAGATATGGCCTCATAAGTGCCAAATAGAAGGAAATAATCACTCCCCTAAGCTCTAATTCTTTGCCATCATTAAAAACAGTAGTTACAGTTCTAGTTTCTGGGATGAATCTGGCTATTGGGACACACTGTGAAATGATCTATAAAACGGGGGATAATACTAAGTCGTAAGTTGAGGATGATTGGGCACAAAATGATCTGTCAGAGCTATAGAAGTTAGCTGAGAAAGAAATTTTTCATTTTACCCTATATTCTTCCCCCTTCTAAAAATTCAACATCTGTGTGGGAAATAAAGCAGACTTGCTTAGCCTTGTCAGTCTGTAGCCTGAATCACTGATAGATTTTTTTAACTCATGAATATACAGTCTACTTGTAATACATCCCAAAAAAGGTACCTGGGGTATGACAAAACACATACAAGTGGATTCAGGACTCCCCAGCCTAACCTGAAATTAATCAGTACTGATAGACACATCAATAGAACAGAACTATTTTGGAGATCTGAAGGCAACTGCAATAATATTGAGCAGCAACAGGAATTGTTCAGAGATCTGACAATTAAAGAGCAATCACTCAAGAAGTGGAAACAGCACAGGAGCGAATTACCTTGGGAAGACATAAAATCTCCTTTAGTAGGTAGTTTCTGAATAGTCTAAATAAATATCTCCCGGTAAACTCTTTATCCTTCAGAGCAAAAGGCTGGCTTGGATAATCCCCGAAGTCCCACCCAGGCCAATGCTTTTGTGATGCCATGGGTGAGCAGAAAAAGAAATACTCATTATTCATCTGGTAAACAGGCCTAAAATAAACATTTCATCAAAGACATTAAAGCACCAAAATTCAGCTGAAACCTCTTTCAAGATCAGGCTCATAGCACTCATGAGTCATTGGCTGGGAGTTGGAGCTATACAGTGCACATACTGCTGCAGTACCTGGAATACCAAAATAACAAATAACAAAAGGAAGCCCTTCCTATGAACATCTAGTATTAGTTGACCACAGAGCCAACCTGTTTTGTATCTACCTTCCTAAAGCTGCATATTTCAAATTATACTTCATACAACTTTCCTTTCTCAGTGCCCTTTGCTTTGCCAGTGACAACTCACATCCTCAAATGAACCAGAGCCCATACACAGGCTGGGAAAAGAAATGTTTTCAGCTGCTAGGATCCAGGAAACTTTATCCAGTTAAAGGAGAGCATTACATAGGGACACCAAATCATAAACACTATTGATTGAACAAATTTTCCTAAATCAGCTGTGGAAGCAGACTGTCAATGAGGCAAATGCAGTAATAATACTACTTTGGATTTATATCACATTTTTCATCCTATGTTCTCATTCCCTCTAGTTCATCAACAGGCAGACTGAGGAGAGGAATCACAATTCACATTCATACAACGCAGTACAAGGTCACTAACATAACTGATGCCAAAACCTAATAAACTCCTTCCATAGCCACCAAAGAGAAAGAGGCACCCCTAGAGGGTAAGCCAGACCATAGGTAGACTAATTCGTCCTCCGGAGGTGGTTCTTTCTCTTAAACAAACAGATAACTAGGTAAGTGCCAAAATGAGCTAGAATGCCCTCAGTCAATGATTCGTACAAAGACTCTGCACTGAAGTGTGCCTCCACTCTCCTGATTCCTGCAATTCCCAATATATCCCTTGCAAAATCAACAGTGCAGAGCTAACATCCAACTGAGGCAGCTTTACTTGAAACAGTGAACAGTGTCAAGCCATCAGAAACCTCCTGATTGTTGGTAAAGTAGCATCTGCCAAAGCATCCTACAACTAAATAGATCCCTCTTCAAAATATACATCACACTTTATAGAAAATTTAATTTGCAACAATTCCAAATTCTGAAAACAATGAATAGCTGAGATGCTAAATTCTAAAGCAGATGAACCCTTCCTTTAGTCCTTGTACTCAGGCTTTCTTCTCCCAAGCAATTTCAAAGATGGTTTCAATTACACTTAGCACAAAAAATACGTCTGTGTATAAGACACTGAAAGCTCCTGATAAGCCTTTGTGATCTAATGGGTGAGCAACAAGTTTAAAAAGCTGTACATGGAAGAAAGGAATTTCTATCATTAAGGTCTGATAGGCATGTAATCATTTGATCACTTAGGGATAGCTTTATCTCCTGTTTTTTTGATAAATAGAAAGCTCTTTGATGCATGCTGCTAGTTTTCTAAAGAGCTTTGCCAAAACAGGAAAACATTATGTATTTCATGGTCCCATGAAGGCTGGAATCCAAACAAAAAAGCAATTAAATAGTAAAAAAAAAGGGATCTAAAAATGTAAAGTGCTCAACAAACTGTGTAAGACTACTCCTGCCCCATCAGAAAGCAAATGCTAACAATTGTAGGGAAGGAATCACATAACGTGGTGGCATGACTCATACCAACAGGAAGAACAATTTTACCATGTTTTCAGGCATGATTTACTTGTAATGCTGTTAGGATCTGGTTTACTCTCCTGGAGTAGGGACTGGTCCAGGCATGCAATATTTAGATGAAAAGAGAGATAAAAAGATTATGCCAAAAAACCAGTCAAACTCCAAAGAATGCAGGAACCACACTGGAATTTATGATGTTTTCTCATTTACTCCAATGGTTTTGAGGTTAAACAACAGATTTCAGCTGCTTAAAAGAAAGCAGAAGAAACACTTTTTCTCTGTCTGATGCTGGATTTAGAGGTCTGGGCTTGCATTTCTCAGCAAGTCAGCACCTTCTCGAAGTAGCAGGAACAAGGGACGTTAAAACCAAACCTAGTCACCTGGCAGGAGCAGCATCCGCATCCCACGATGTACCTCACCTCAGTAATTTTTGCTCAGGCCAAACCAGCAGCTTTTACGCTGGAGTTAAGCAGTGACATCTTAAAACCAGGGAAGGCTGGGGAGTCATAAAACGCGTTAAATTCAACGGTAAGTGGTGGTGCTGCCGCGGCAATCTGTTTCTGGAGGATGAGGGAGCAGTATGGGGACGGCGGTGCCGAGGCGCCGGCTCCTGCCCCTCCCGCAGCCCTCCCGCACCCGCCGTGCCGAGGGATGCGTGGAAAAACGGGGGTTAAAGGGCACGCAGAGGGTGAAGAGGGCCTAACGGGCACCAGAAGGACTAAAATTCAAAGTAAAAACTCCGCAGAGCGTTTCAAAAAAGGCGCCGGCGTGGAAGAGGTGGCTTCTCCTCAGCGGAGCAGGCTGAGCTCCTCTCAGCGAGGGAGGCCGGGATCCCCCCGCGGGAGGAGAGGGGAAGGGGGGATTTGAGGGAACGAGGGGCTGTCGCGACAAGGAGAGCTCGGCATTACTCACCTGCAGCCGCCGAGCAGTGAGCTCCCTCAGGAACGGGGGGGACACAGGTCCTCGCCCGGCGGCCAGCGGGACGCGCCGGCCCGCCCGGTCAGTGCCAGGAAGAGCTACAGCTACGGGCCGGCCGTCCTCGGCCGTCCCCTCCCCGGGCAGGGCGGTGCCTCCTCCTACCTCGCAGAGGCCNGGCGGCGGAGGCCAGGCCGCCCCGGTGCCTCCAGGGCGAGGAGGGGCTGCAGGGCCTGGGGCCAGCCGGGGACAAGGGCCGACCCTGGGGTGGCCAAGCAGGGAGAGGGGGACAGGCAGGGTTAGCCTGCGAGGACCGTGAGGAGCAGAGGACGGACACTTTGTTCAAACGGACACTTTCCCGATCCTCCCAGTCCCAAGCTCATCAGAAACCACACGTAGGAGTGATGTATCCAAGAGGCCTGTCCCTCCGGTGCCATGGCCCCAGGGTTCCTGTGTCCCCTTGGTGTGGCTTGGGGGGACGGGGACAGTCGCTCTGGGCACCAAGGCAGACAGGGTGAGGACACGGCCTGGCGCTTGCAGCAGGGCTCGGAGTCGAGGGCATAACCAGTCTGGCGCTGCGCCATCATCTCGCGTGCAGCTGTCTGACGAAATCCCACTCAGAAACCACATTAAGGAAGGTTATGGCTCACAAAGTCAAACTACCCACTCCCAAAATCGTAGGACCGTAAGGCAGGAAGGGAGATCAGGAGTTCACAGCGTCTGTTGCCCTGCCCTTCAGCTGAGGCTCCCCATCTGACAGGCATTGGTAAGACATTCAGGGAGATACCGTGTGCGGCAAGCTGCCTGGGTCACTGCTTCCATCAGAAGATGCAGCCATGAGAAAGTTTTGTTTAAACCTGTTACTTATCCTTTTCAGGGTGTTCATGGTGAAGGTTTCTCCAGTTTGTAGCACTTTTATATAAAAGAGGTCTTCTGTCTCTTATTTTCTTTTTCCTAAGCTACATTTGTAGGTTAAAAGTAATGCACCTATTAAGACACTGTTTTCCTTGCTCTCCTTTGGATTGTCTCAAATTCTCGAAGCTTGGTTGCTTTTCCTCGAAAGGGTGCAGGCTCGGAATTGTTCTGCCTTACAATGTTACTTTTTATGCCTTCTGATATATAGTGTGCCTGTTTTTGTAACAGCATAGTGTTGCCAACTTTTACAGTTGGCTTGTGATCCCCTTCAGCACCTTGATCCTTTTCTTCTGAATTGCTGTCTAGCCAGTTGTTCCCTGCCTCTTTGTATTGCAGCGATATCTCGTGCTTCCCTCTGTGGACTAACATCCTGCTTCTTTAGTCAGGTTTTCCATTTTCTCATGATGGTTTTGCTTTCTAGTCAAGCAAATGATTTCTAGTCAAAAGATAGTTTTATTCTTTGGAACCTTATTCTGGAGAATTACATCTATTCCTTCCACAGAGTTCCTGTGCTTGTTGTGTGAGTCATGTAAACTGAACTTTTCACAGGGGGTCACTACTTACTCATTTTTCATTGCCCGCATGCTGGTCTGGAGGCACTAGAACCAGACATTTACTGTTGTGTCAGAACTCAGAGGAGTACATACATGAAAGGTCATCTAACTGCTTAGTTTTACTGAAAATGCAAATCACAGATGTCTAAAATTGGATGCCAAAATTTTGGGGTTTTTTTCTGTTTTTTTCCCTTATTAACAACTCTCTGTAATATGCTAATAAGTTCTTTCCTCTAATGTTTTTAGACAGTATAATTAGAAAAGCTTACTGGAAATTTATCAATTCTATATTTGAAAGTAGGATTTGAATAATATGCAAGAAATTAAACATGGGGGCTTTGTACATTAAGGGATCTGATAGGAAAAATGGCATATCATCATGTAATGAAAACTAAAGGGAATAAATTAAGACAGCTTAGTTCTAGCACTTTTTAAATTTTGAATGGGTATCATTGCACTCCTTTTTTGTCTTTTAATGTAGGGGTGGAAAATTTTTACACATACGATTTTGAAGGTAATATATTAAGTCATTTTTCTACTTTGACCCCCCTCATCTGTGTCTGAAGATGTTTCTTCTTTTAGGCCTCTACTGGAGATACCTGTTAAAATCTGTTGGTATATTTAACATTTTCTGAATCATTTCAACTCTGCTGTGGATTATAGATGTTCAGCCCTCTCTTGCCTCTCCATTTGGGTAGCAGCAATAATCTCTGATGCTGCTTTTCCACACTGATCCACATAATCAAGAAGTTCCAGAATGAACAATGTAATAGCTTATCCTTTGAATGCTCCAGACTTAAGAACTGGCTTCTCACTGCTGTCTAGAAATAATGTTCAAGGTACTAATTAGTCCCCAAAAACCTAAAAAGTTATTGAATAATATCTATAAGGAATTTTCATTCTTGGTCAGAAAGTTTTTAAAAAACAAGGTATCAGATTTCTCATGTTTGAGGCAGGGAAACTGAAATAGAAAGAAAAGAACAAGGGTAAATCCACAGAAGAACTGGGCACTGCAATGTCAAGTGTCACAGCGTCTACAAAATCTAAAGTCCCAAGTTAGGTGCCAAAGTTCTTTATATACCAAATCATAGAAATGTAGTTTGGAAAGGCCTAGAAGAAGACATCCAATCCATCCTGAGACACTCTTTCTCTGTAACCGCGACTCTGAATTTCCCCCTACCTCTCCTAGGTGCTTAGTTGCCTGTGTACATGTATCCAAGGCCCAGCTCTGGTATGGCACAGCTGCATAACCTTGATCCAGACTGCTATGAGAGAGCTGTGAGAACATTTGTAGAGAGATAAGAAAGTTAAAAGTACAGTCAGAAGTAGGGCTGTTGACATGAGATTGTTGGTAGTTCAAGGATTTCAGAGGGAAAGCACTAGCATGAAAAGGTATAAAATCCTAAAGGGAAAAATTACTTGGGGAAGCCTGGTCAAGCTAGCCAGTCTAGTCAGGGACTACCTGGGAATCATTGTGTCATGTCATCAGTGTTGATGGAGCTGGTGGAGGATGGCAACTTGGCGATGCTGGGAATCCTTTTCAGGGAGCCATGGGAAGTGACCCTTCCCCTTCTGACTCATGCCTGCCTGCCCAGTAAAGACTTCTTGGGTACCTTAACATGAATGGCAAATATACTAATGCTTAGTCTAATCGCTCATTAAACCCTAGCTAGCTTTTGTGTGTGTTAGCCAATAACTAACTACTTTATTTTGAATTATGTACATTCTTCTTGCAGAGTCTCTGCACCTGGCTAAAAGTACCTGAACAAACTGACTAAGAGGGGCCATAACAGATCTCCCATTCAAAGCAGGACTTCACCTGTCTGGTAAGTCTTGAAAACCTCCAAGAAAGGCAATTTCAGAACCTTCCTAGGTGACCTGTTCTAGTGCTGCACTTTCTTCTTAGTGGCAAAGTTTTCCTAATATCCAACATGAGCACCCCAAACCACAATTTGTGACTGTTGCCTCTTGTTATCTTGTGCCATCTGCCACCACCAAGAACAGTTGCCTGTCTGCTTTGCAACTGTCTTTCAGGTAGCTGTAGGTTGCCTTTAGGTGGTCCCTTAGCCTCCTCTTTGTGAAACTAACCAGGCTTGTAGTTCATGTGCTCTAGGCCACTGACAATCTTGGTACCCCTCTGCTGTATCTTCTCCTGTTTCTCGACATCTCTCTTGAACTGGAGTGCCCAAAACTGGACACAGTATTACAGTCTCCTTGCTCCTAATTAAATGCAATATCACAGCCCTGCACCAGCACACGGGGCTCTCTAATGCCTCCTGTTTGTTCATTAGCGTAGCATCACTTCAGGTGGGCACCCGGGTGTGATAATGCCCCCCCCCAAAGTATGAGAGCTTCCCCTGTAATGCTGTCCTTTCAGCTACCTTATTTGTGTGCATAAGCTTGGGGTGGGCACCCTTTGATTGCCAACCCAGTCCACCACTTCCCTCACTTCATTGTCAGTCATCATCTCTCTCCTCATCATTCCTAGTTTAAACCTCTCTTCAGAATGGCCAACCTGTTGGAAAAGATTCTTTTGTCCCACTTAGTCAGGTCGCTCTCATCTCCTCCTAGCAGTCCTCAATGCTCAGCAAGGGGCCCTTGGTCATAAAAGCAGATTCCTTACTGTTGACACCAGCTGTGAAAACATGTATTGACCCACAGAATTCTCCACTCACTGAGGGCACCTTTCCCCCTCACTGGAAGGATTGAGGAGATACCACCTGAGCTCCCTTGCCCTTGGGTCTAACCCCCAGAGCCAGGTGGTCATGCTTCCCTCATCTGCTTCCAGGACACAGAGCCTATTCTGTAGTTGCAGATCTGCGGGCAGAAAAGGAGCCATCCTCCTGATGCCAGAAGTCACAAGCTTCCAGCCAGCACCATCATGGGAGTCTCCATTTCCCGACCCAATGCACACAAATGCTACCTGTCCCTCCTTCAGTACAGTTGGGAATTCAGGCTTTTGTATCTGTAGGATCTTGGAGATGTTCTGGTGAGCTGTGCTTAACTAGGCCTCTCTCTAGCATCCTTCCTAGTCAGAGTCAGCTGGAGACAAGAGCTCAAAGCACCCTTTTATCAGGAATAGCTGACAGAACTCATTAGAAGTCGCTAGACCTTGCTAGAAGTTAAGGCCTCCTGAAGCTATCTTTTCCTGGCAGCAGTAGGTGCCCTGAAGTTCCTCAAACAGTTCCCAGGAGTCCTCCAATGACCCAGAAGAAGTTCCCATAAGATCTAGAAAATCTACAGGCAGAGCCTGGAAACTGCTGTGCAGACTGCTGTGTCTGTTGGCTGCCTCTGCTAGCTGTCATCATTTAGTCATGTCTTTTTTTTTTCTTTGCTTTCTCCAGATACAAATATTTGCAAGTTTCATTAGTAGGAACATTCAGGTGAAGAGTTTTGAGCTTATGCTTTAGGAAGGCAAGTGTTGAAATGATTACCGTTCAGGAAACTACAGCATCCTATTGGACTTGTGTAAGAAACCTTAACTGGCAACACACCAAAACTTGGATTTTAAACAGCAAGTCCACAGAATATATAACACTAGCAAAAACATAGCAATGCTGTTTAGAAGATTAAACACATCAGATAAATAAGCAGGGAACATGAAGAGATCTCTGTGTATATGTGTGCATCTTTGTATCTTCCTTCAGACAGGGATTGTTGATATAAATGTTTCTGCTAGGAATACTCCTCATTGTCTGCCTGCAATTCAGGCAATGTAGGGTTGTACTCACTAAGAATTCACCTGGGCAGAATTATGGGGTAAAAAAAGTAAACAAATCAGGGGAAAATATTCAGATTTTTTGCATATTTTGCAAATCCTATTTGCCGATATTTGGCTAGACAGAGAAAATAACCTGGCCTAAAAGGGAAGAATAGCTCAGTTAGGGTTCTGAATAGAAAAATAGTCATGTCACTTAATCTCCATGAGTCAGTTTTCCTTCATTAATTGGAAGTAATAATATTTCCTTTTTGCTTTTTTTTATTTATAAGTTTTCAGAGCAAAGACTGCCTCTAGCTTTTGCTACTGTGCTATATAACATAACTGGACATGAACCCCAGGAGGATATTTTAGTCCCAACTTTAAAATAAATGCATAAATAAATTCATTAATAAATAAATAATGAATAAATGAATGAATGAAAAAATAAGTGTATTCACTAGCAGAGAAGAGAGAGACTGCTGATGGTGGTAGTAAGCTTGAATTCCCATTTTAATTTTCTCAATTTCTCCATATTCATTTTAGAAGTCCTTTATTTAAATTATGTACTTTCAATATTTTAGTGTCAGCTATAGCTAAAAAGGAATATTTTCCCTTTCACATGTCAAGTTTTTGTAGGCGCTCAGCATCTAAAACTAATTTTTCTCTATTGAGATCTGTGTTCAACAACATGCTTGTAATGTTACATAATCTACCTTCAGCATTTACAAAATCTACCACTGATGTTGGTATACTAATAACTTTTACCCCATACTGACTTATATGGTGTGGTGACTGTGCCCCTTATGAGTAATAAACAGGTGATTTTCCTTTTTTCTCCATCCTTCAAGAAGAAAGTAAGCCATTGGAACAATGCTATCTACATTGACAGGACCATTTTAAAGGAAAACAAAAAAAACCTGCAAAGAGAATGTACAAAAGAGAATTCCCTTTGTCAGGCACTGAATCAAAGACTTGAAATGAGAAATGGGATAGTTAAAAGTTCCTCATTAACCAAGGCAGTGAAAGACTTTCCTTTACTATGTTGTTTAAAGTAGAAATAGAAATAGAAATAGAAATATTAGTCTGTATTTCAAGAGTTTCTGATTCCAGTTAATTAACAATCACACCCATGAGTTTCTGGACAGTTTACTACAGATGTTGAATCTCTTATTAAAAGCCAGTAATTTGTATGAAAAAGCCTGAAGTCCTTTCAGTTGTAAATTTATATTTAACATAGTGTGAAAGAGGCCATCCTTAGCCCTAAAGCAGAATGAATCACACCCACATCCTGATTCTCAGAATTTTTTCTTAAAAGCTTCCACTGCCAGAAACTCCACTACCTTCCAAGGCAGTCTCCAGCTAGGACCTAACTATCCTTAGCAGTAGGAAGTTCTCTCATATGTAAACCAAAAATACTTACTAGCTCTTTATACCTACCACTTTCTGCCTACAAACTAATAGAGACCAAATTATTCTTTTCTGTTTTGCAGCAGCCTTTGAAGTATTGAAGATTACTAACAGGACCCCCTCAGCCCTCTCTAGGCTAAGCAAGCTCAATTCTTTCAGTGGTTTAAAGAATGCTGATTGTGATCACTGCTATTCACATCTCTTGAAATCCAGTTCTGAAAGAAGAAATGGAGGGGACAGCACTCCCAAAAGGGGCCTTATCAGCACTATATTTACTTACAGATGACACTTCTGTTCCTACCTGTCTGTGTATTTGCTCTTTCCTCAGAAGCAGAACATTGTTGACTTAAGATCCGCCTGTGATCTCCTGTAAGCCACAGATCATTTTATGCAGAACTGTTATCTTGCCAACTCCTCTTTCCTGTTTGTTCAATTGATTATTTCTGCTTAAGACTACAACCTTGCACTTTCCCTATGGAGACTCCATTTCTCTAATTTGTCAAGATGCTTTTGAATCTTAATCCTGTTTTCTAATGTGCTTGTGATGCCTCGTAGCTTCATAGAATCATAAAATGATTTGGGTTAGAAGGGACCTTAAAGATCATCTAGTT
>WAAD01023356.1:27910-52858 GCA_013389945.1 Fregata magnificens | reverse complement strand
GCCCTCCAGCTCCAGAGCCCCATACCTGCTGTGTATGGGCAGCTGGGAAGGCGAGGGAGGCCTGGCAGTAATATGGCAGTAATATGACTGAAGTTTACCCTACTTCTCAGGGTTGCACTGAAGCTTGTGGAGTTAAAAACCTCATATTTCTATGCTCAGTAGAAAGTCAGGCAATATGATAGGGCCGTACAGCAGACTCACATCAGAAGTACTACTTTAACAGTTTGTTTGCTGTTGGGGTTTTCGGTTTTCTTTATTAGGTGGTCTCTGGAGGCATAGTTCAACATTTTACAGCTTTTGACCTTTCCTCTTTTCACTGCTTTGGATGTCTCTGGTAACTCTAAAGAACACATTATAGTTGCAAAAATCTTGAATTATCTGCCATTTTGAAATGACAATGCAATCATCTGGGCTAATCAGAGGAAAATGAATGGCTTTCAGGAAGAATATCAGTGAGCACCATGTTGTGTTCAAAATATGATTCCAGCTTCAGCAGAGTTCAGCAGGAGCAGGGAGCATCTCAGTGGTGCCCTGCAGCTGCGAGTTATCAGCTCTGGAATTAACAGGCAAGTCCACTGCTAATGCCAGACCACAGCTGCCTCCCCTCCCTGCTGAGCTTGCCCCAGCATGGTGGGTCCTGCTGCATGAGAAGGGAAAACATCACCTGCAAGGGGAGAGAGTGGCTGCTGAGGAGAGCAGAGCACTCCTGCGTTCTGCTGGGTATGGTGACTCCAACACTCAAATGCAAAATCTTTACTCCATGGGTGCCATGGGTCTCTGGATTTCCAGTGTGCTCAGTGTAACTTGGGCTGCAGTACTGGAAACCTGGCATGGTAATGAGCCAAGACACTGCTGGCTGCAGAAGTACCTTGCAGTTGTGAAGGACGGTGCCCACAGAGATAACAACTTTGTAGTGCAGTGGGAATAATAGTAAGAGTGACCTTGTATGTTTTCCCTGAGTTTGTCTAGCTCCCAGCTTCAGGCATTTGCCTCAGGGATAATGCAATCTGTTTTGATATTGTAGTAGTAGCCACCAGAATAAAGACCCTGTCAGGAATCACTGCAAACTTCCAAAAATTATAGCTAAAACTACCAGACTGTCTTGCGGAGAGTTGCTTCCACATGTCTTGGTGTTAGTCTTATCTGCTTGTGAAAATTTTGAAAAAATATATTCCCTTATTAATGGGCACTAATCTGACTCTCAGCTGTAGTCAGGCTGTGTGCTTGAAGAAGACAGTACATTGTATGTAGAGTTTTGAGGTGTCCTCGTTAAAGGTATATTTGACTGTTGCATGCACGAAATGAGCTCTTCAGGAAATATTATGACTGGATAAATTGCAAAATACTGGCTATGGCTATACAATCTGCCCTGAGAAAAGAGTAATCCAGGAAGAAAATTGTCTTTCCTAGTTTCCTAGAAACTAAAGCACAATAAACTGGCATAATTATCTCACTGATTTCAGTGAAGGGGAAAGTTGACAGCAGTAAGCAGAGCCTACCTGCTTCTCCTGTGACACCATCTCAAGTGAAGGAAGACTGCATTAATTTACTCTCTTTTACTGGGATAAGACTAGGCAGTGACTTGGCATAGTACCTACTGCTTTCCATTTGTTTCTTTGGTGTTAAAATGAATGTTACGAGTCAGAATTGATTTTCTTATTGGTAACGTAACTTTGTAACAAGGAGACAAACAGCCTAGTTTTAATAAAAATCAGTGATGCACCTCTAAAATTTTGTACCAAGAACTTACACTGTTTAAATGTCTTTTTCTGGCGTTATGTGTCAACTTTCATTGTATTGCTCTTCTCTTTGTCTAAATTGACTGAACTTACTTTTACACATATTGTATAATAAATTTCTAAATAATCACATTTTGCTACAGCATTTAGTGCCAAGTACTTTTCTGCACACTACAGGCTCTGTTTTTGTAAAAACTATGTCCCTAGCCACCTGGCAGCTCGTTCTTAATTCATGTGCATTTAGTTACAGCTGGCATAAAAAGCAGAGTTTTCCAAGGGCACTCTCCAGACTTGCCTAGTGGAAATTATAACCTCTATAAAATTGTTTCATGATCAAATTCTGTTTTCTCAGGCCTGTTTTGTCAGATCATGGCCTTGGGTAGAAGTACTGGAGCCACTGAGCTGCCAGGATGACATGTTTAACTAGAATTACACTGAAGGTAACCAAACAACTCTTAAATAGGACAGACATTTCCATCTGTTGATTCCATTGCAGGGTCAACATTTAGAACATTCAATGATTCTCACAGAGGCACACTACCCACCCCCCAATTTTTGTTTTAAATTTCTAAACAAAGAGTCATTGTGGTTTGTTGGTGGTTTTTTCTTTTCTACAGTTGCAGAGTTCTTAATAATATTTAAGTCTTTAATATTTAAGATTTGTCTGACAGATAGATCCAGAGACTTCAACCCTTGAGAGTGTGCCAGAAAGTTAGGAAAGGTGTTAAACCAGTACAGAATATCAACCTCTAAATAAAATAGCATATACAATGTAGTTAAAAATAATGACCATTGCCTTAAAAATAAAAAGTACCTTATGGCCACAGAATATGTCCTTGTCACATCTAATAATGTATTTCTTCAGGCCTGTAATTGCAATAATTCTGTCTGGCCGCCAGAGGAGTGAAACTGTTGCCCAGGAAGGTGATGTGGTTTGTATAGACCAGTCCAGGAAGACAGTGGCAGCAAGAGGAACAGAACAGAGGCCTTCAGAGCTCCAGGTAAGTGTCCCAGCAATTCAGTGACAGAGATTTTCCACAGTCCCTCCGACCCTCACAGGAACACTCAGCACTGTAATGTGGTCCTCATTAATTAACTAAAGGTATCAACAAATATCCACCATGTTGTGCCACAAGTGTTTTCTTACAATATTCTGTCTTAAACCAGCTGACATTTTAAAGTTTAGATTACTTGGATTATTTTGTATGTTAAAAGATATAATTTGAGATGGAAACTATGCAGGTATGTAGTCTGATAATATGGATGTAGGTTCTTTCAGTCAGAAAGTTGTCAAGTTGTGCAAATTGGTCAGGTTGCTGGGTCTAAGACGTTGGTTTGTTCATGCCGGTATTCTGAGATTCTTAAATGAACAGCTAAAGCAGAACTTGAGCACATGCTAATGATTTGCAGTCAAGTGGGGAGTGTAAATTTGTGTTGCTCATTTGAAACACAGTATGAGTAAAAAAGCACACATCTAGACTATGACTTGTGAAAGAGGCTACATTTGCAAAGAGAGAAATGCAAGGAAGTTTTAAGTGCTTCGTAAGTCAGAGAATAGAATCAAACCAAATTAATGGAATTAGAAAGCAGTCCCACTTCGTTATGTTTCTCTGGTCATGCTACAGTATTATAGTAATCATGACAGAAGTAGTAATGGTAACTGCATACAATTGAAAATTAGAGTGAAAATCTGCAATGGAATGCATTTACAAAAATGGACTATTTGAAATTGTAAAATTGTAAATGAAATTATAAAATCAGCCTAAAGTTTGAAGATGAGCAAAGAAAAGGTAGGATTTCTTGCAAAAGCCTTGTAAGGCATTGTTCTGACACGTCCCCCATGCAGGGAGTAACCTAAAAACCACATTATGCCATAGTGATTTGCTTTGTGCTTCAGTATAGTGAACATCAAATTAACAACCCCCCAAATTAACAAACAATAACCATTCCAAGCAATATTTCAAATGGAAAGTAGAATATCTTTTCAGTTGGGGGTTGGATTTTTTTAGTTTGAAATGACAAACTGAATTCATATATTGCTTTACTAAAACATCTCTCAGTTACTGCAATTGATGAGATTTTTTTACACCTGGTACTTTTTATATCTTATTTTTAAAACTATCTCCATACCAATTTCTCAGCACAGTTGCATGGATGTAAACCAGAAGTAATACAGCTGAAATTAATAAAGCTGCAATTCTGTAAAGCCAGCATAGAAGACAGGGGAATTAAGTTATGGAGCCTCTTTCTCTTCCATCTTATAATGGTGTAAAACCACTGCAAAGCTATTGGCTTAACTGGAAATCTATGTCATTTACATGAATATGAATAGTGAGTAGACAATTTGTTTTTATTTTCAATAACCATGATAACTGAAGCCATATGTCCTACTATATAAAACATATGCTCTCCATAACTCCTGTCCATACAGAATTGGCATACATAAATTGCAGATTACAGTTCCAGTAGAAGTTAATTGCCTTCTGCCTTATCTTTTTCTACTGAAGTGGTTTAAGGGAACAAAAGGTTTAGTTCAGCATTTTGCCAGTTACAAAATCTAGTCAGATTAATTCAAAATCTTGAAAGGAAGTAAAAGGTAAAACTTAAAGGAAATAAAAGATGGTGTTGCCTATTCATCAAAACACAAGACTCTTTTATCTACAATACTAGTTATAACCTCTATTGTATAGGTGGCTACTACAGACCCAGGGCTGTGATTCAAAGCCAGGTTCTTAAATTTAAGAACTGACATGTCTGCCAGATGCTTAAGTTCTGATCGTAGTTATTGGAGAACTAGTCAGCATGTTGAGTGGATCCTAAAGAGTTATTCAGCTGACCAGCCATGAGATATCTGTTTTGCAGTGAGCAGAATTGCTTTTCTAGTCTGTGCTAGATCTGCACTGAGAAATGTAGGTGTGTAAGTCTGAAGCTAAATCCCACCCCAGGTGACTTCATGTCTAATATTCTGAAACAAGTGTCCATCAGTATTACAGGACATCTTTTGAGAATCAAAGTGAAATGTTTCAGAGACGCGAGGCAGCATTGTCTCCACCTGATCCAGCCAACACTGGTCCCTTTGAAAAGGCCATTTCAGTAAGTAGCTAGAGCTTGGAGCTCATGTACTTTTTTTCCTCCTCTTCCGCAGATCACTAAGTTTCTTATCAGCTCACCCTCACCTTCTAACCCACTTGCCTTAAAGGGAATGAAGTAGAGAATCCAGAGAAGGCACAAGAAGGGAGGAAGAGGCTTTCAAAAACCTTCCCTCAGAAAGCAAGTCTAGCTAACATGGGCCCATACATTCTTTTCTCTCTCCTATGAAAGAGAGAAACTGTCCCCATGTCAGGAGTGTTGAAAAATTATTATCTCGCATGTGATATTAAATACTGATGAAAGGGAACTGAAGGCACCCTGGATATAGTTTTAGAAATCAATTTGGAAGAAACAGTCTTAATGGTTAGGTATACTTTGTAAATAATACTAATAATGTCTAGTGATATTAATAATATCAAGAAAACCTGCATGGGATTCCAAGAAATATATGGAATTACAATATTTTTATAGTTTATAAATTAAATCTTAATGCACAAGAAATATGAAGACTATGGTGTGAGAAAGACTCCAAAAACCTGAATATGTTTGCCCAAGCTGTCTATCCCACAAACCTTCAGATTCAAGTGGTTAATTATCAGCCCATTTATTTTAAATATGATTTGCTATTCTTGGTTGGGCTTCCTCATCCATTAGTTCATGTGCTGTTATTGAAATGGTTCCTTCAACAGCATGTACAATAATTGCTGTGTATGAAGTGACAGTGCTATCCTTTTTTTTTTTTTTTTTTTTTCTTTTCAGTTCTAGGGAAAAAGGCTTTCATTCATGATTTACTGATGTAGTTATTTATTCATTATTTCAGGCTTCATATGTTCATTCCCCTTTCCATAACATTTTCTGTGGATGTTATGGATGAGTTTTCAGTGCTCTTCTTCCAAATTATTTGCTATTTATCTGTTTCATAAAAAAGTTTCCCAAGACTGTGACAGTAAAGTTGCACTACCAATAGGGAAGCTTTACTTTTACCTTTCAGTGTTTACAAAAGTCCTGAAATGGCTGCACGTAAGTGTTCAGGTTTATCCTTGTCTGAGCAGCTGTTAGCTAACTTAATCCATTAAATTTATCCTCTTTTCTTCAAGGTAAAATTTAGCAGGCAGAGCAATACTCTAGTCTCCACTCAGACTGCAGAGTTCACCAGGGAAATGATACAACAGTCAGTGCAATTGCTTTCTGTAACACCAGTTCAAAGGATGAGAGAACATGTGGGAGAACTTAGATCATGTCTCATCCAGCTATCAGCAGCACTCAGACCACAGGCGCAGCACAGCCTTGTTGGCCACGGCTGTTAGAGAAAGCCTAATCTCAGTCTATGATTCCAGAGATCTACTTGTTTGATACTTCGCTCTTCCCTGATTGTGGTGGTGGATGCCACACTGCACTTGAGAATGATTAATTCATTTCAGATATCTCAAGAGTCAATGGTTATGATTTCTACCTAAAGCTGATTCTGCATGCCACGGCTTTCTACTTAAGTGTTAGACCTTGCTGACACTAAGATGCATTTATCAGGAAAGTAGAAGATAAGACCTTTTGTACTCTGTGAACATCTTTAAAACCAATGCATACTTTACATTGCTTTGGTAATGTTTATGTACCACTCTTACAGAATATCCTTCTCAAGGATCTTCCCAGCAGGCGCTTTAAAAACAATTATGAGTATCACTGCATAGAGTCCACACAGTTCACCTTATTTGGGTTTAGTCCTGACTGTGTCAACCATTCAGCTGCGATTGATCCAGAAACATATAATGGTTTGTGTCTTCTGTGACATGAAGGATCTCATCCATGCCTCTCTATGTCATAATTAAGATGCAAATTTCAGAAGAGGTGGAAATTTTTTCCAAATTTTATGCAGATACTTTCCCCTGTTTTCAACACTGCCACAATCCCAGTGTCTCTTATGTTTGCTTTAAGATTAGTTTACTTTATAAATGATAATCCAGATAGTTGTTTTGTATGTAAAAGAAATGGATTTGCTGTACCAATATAATGTGATCTTAATTGTATTAGGCTACAAAGTCACAAATGAAAGCATGGCTGCTTTGTTCAGACTTGAGATTAAAGTTCTCTTTCCTTTCTTATGGTAAACCCAATGACATGGATATTTTGCAAATGTATTTGCCCTCAGCAACTTCCTTTTTTAAAGTCATAAATACAGTGTACTGCTTAAGAAAAACAAAAACAAAAACAAAAATCAATATGGCCCTGTGCCATATAGTACATATAGCATACAGGGTCCTGTGGAGGTCATCTGAAGTGCGTGACCCATTTTGAGTTCCTTCAGTTTTCATGACTTTGTCAGTCTTAAACTGATGATTCTGACAATATTTCTCAGCATCCCTGCTGAATGTTTAAATCTGGCTTCCTAGCACTTTTCATACTGACGCTAGCTTTCAACTTGATGAAATAAAGTCATAATTAAACAAAAAAAAATCCCATAAATAATTATAAAATAGCACTCAGACTATTATTCGAGCTGCCTGCCAGCATTTTTAGATACTTGTTTTTATTTGTGTTATGTAGCTTTTCTGTAATACTAATAACTCTATTTTTCCTGTACATCTTTCTCTAATTCCTCTCAGATGATGTCAGTTTGCGAGATTAGTTTAATTCTCTTAGATGTCTTTCCAGGACTCAGTGACCTCACTCTGCAGGAGTGGACACTCGGAATGTGCAAGTGTGCAGTAAACTTCCTGCCTCTTTGTACCAACTATCCAGAGATGCTTTCTGCAAGTCCTAATGTGCAAGGGAAGAAGTTGCAACGATGCCAGAAAGCTGCTCTGAAGTCCGATGTTTCTCAGAATCTATTTTGCTTGTGGGCTCATTCAATTATGTCTGAAATTAGTTCAGTTATTCATTTTGGTTTGCAAGTATAAAAATAGAAAATATTTTGAAATCTGGGGCTATATTCAAACTGTAATTTGAATAAATTGAAGAATGGTTCTAACTGTGGGGTCTGGGGGCTGTTCCACTTTTAAGTAAATGCTGAGGCTGCAGACTTGTGTCAAGACCTCCCTGCTGAAAACTTCAAAGGCATTCCTTCCAGGCAGAGTTTATTCTAGAATAGTGGAAGTTCCTCCCTGAGGTTCAAAGGGTCACTGCTAGAAAACTCTGTAGGGACTGGTGACTTGAGTAAAAATCTGAAAAATAGTATGAATATTGACCATGCTCACAAGGTGACAGGATGTGTGAGTTAGTTAACAAATAGAAGACGACAGGTAGATGTTTGGGGGGGGGGGTGTGTGTGTGAATGTGGTTACAGTGTAAAGGAAGAGATTTTTCAAGTATGACAAAAATATTTTATCCAAAGTGTCTAAACTTCCTCTCAAAGTCAAACCAAGACTGGTGTCAAAACTGCTTTCAAAAGAGCTATCAAGGAATAAGGGAAGATTCCTTGTTGTTGGCAAAAAAATCCAGAAGTAGTGTGAAGTCAGCAAAGTATATCTTTGTTAAACTTTCTTTTTTCTGTACTTTGTACAAGGGGCAGACAGGATATCAGCATGTAAGATACCAGATGTGACAAGACTGGAAAAATGGAGCTAAGGCAAAAAGCCTTACTTAGGCTTTTTATTTTACTTACACTTTAGCTGGCAAAACTCTGCAGAGTGATGGTATTTTAGTCACTGCACGACTAGGTTACCTTTCCCTGTTCTTGGCTGTACCATTCCTACAATGTGAATGTTTAGGATTATATCTCCTGACTGTATTCCACCAAGGAATATTGCTGGGTACAGACAGTTCAGTACCAGGAATACTCCTGCCTCTAGAAAATCATAATTTTCTCCTCAGTAGCTCTGCCTGCTTCATACATTCACAGTCATCAATTGCTTGGTCCCTGTATTCAATGTGCACCTCAGACCCACATATGCCAAAAGATTAACTAAAGTCACAGGGTGATTAACTGTGACTGTTGGGTACCACCACATACAGTTCCAGAACATAAAACAGTGAGAGCATATCTTGCTTGTGAGAAAAGCAAAACTTTCTCAAAGGGTGATGCCAACCAAGAGCAAAGCACAGCTCAGCTGCTGCTGACCCAGCAATTTCACCTTTCCGCTTGTGCATAGTCTATCATGAATACATTGCACCAAATGCATGCATGTATTAAAAAAATCCTCAGAAGCACACCCCACCAATCTATTTTCTCACCAACAAGGACAAGAAGACAAATGTTTGACAGGCATCAATCACAGTGCCCGTCATGTAGTATAATTGAAATCTGTGAGAACCTCTGGAGGTGAGGACCCACCTATGCCGAAGCTACCCATCAGTGCAAAATCTAGGGTACAGGAGGTTATATTTAGCAGTCAGTGTATTTAAGCAGTCAGTATGAATCCAATGAGACACAACCCTATAGAAGAACATTTTATGTCTATATTAGTAAACTAAACTCTTTCAGGAAGTATTTCCAGATACTGTTGTCAGTACTACAAAATTTCTGGAATGACTGCTGGCACACTTTTGAACCGAGTCAACAGGCAATCCTCCCAGAAATTTCTTGCAAAATTTGAGAGCTAACATAGGGCAGGAACCATTTCCAAAAATGAGACTAGATGTTCTGGAGAGTTTAATAACTGAGCAGAGACTGTTTTGTCCCATTTAGTCTTGGGAAGAGAGAATAGGTGCTGACACTGTGTCTATTAACCAGCAGAACGAGGTGCATTCTCTGAGCATGCTGGGCCACTGGCCTAGTACTGAATCAGAAGAAAAAATATTGACAATTGTATTTCTTGCTACCTTTCATGTAGAAATGTATATTTTCTGCACAGCTTGCTTTCTTTACTAGCACAAAAATGGTTGAAATGGTATTTTTTCAGAATATTTTCATTTTATTTGAACATATGTTACTGCATTCAATAATTAACTGAAGATGAAAAGAGCTTATTCACAAATTTGTGTGTGTGTGTATATAGTTCACAGTACATGAAAGTAAAGATGTAACTAAAACTGTCATTTCTAGACTTTTGCTGCCAATGAAGAATGAAAGCTAAAAGGTCATGTTTAAAAACAATGAATACTAGGATTGCTTTTCTGACTGTTATACCAGTAACTAGCGTGCCAGGAACTAAATGTGAATGTATCTGGCTTGCAGATTTATGTTAGCCTCTCATCCTGTTAGTATCACAATTTTTTAAACAAGAAATTAGACTGAAAATGTGAGTCTTGATTGAAATGAATTTAAATATAACTATTATCATCCATGTGAGACAAAAAGTGCTTCTCACCATATATATTTTGAGTTGAGATGGAATCACTTTTCTTCCACTCGAGTTTTCTTACATTCGCCCTATATGAACATAATTACACCAGTGGGGATCCTTCATCCTCTATATTTTGGTCCCTCAACTGCAGCTGTAAGTTTGATGTAATTTTAATAATATTTGTGCTATGTAATGGCTTGTAATAGGCTCCGGAATGATTTTCCACTCTAATATGTGCTCCCCCAAAGGATTCAACAGCAAAGCATAACTATCAGCTACATGAAAAGTAACTGCCACAGAGTCTGAAGCTTTCAAAGTTAATGCTGCACTACTAAAATATTGGAGTATCTCACTTTATGACATCAAAAGCCTTTACTTTATGTATAACACTATCATCCCAGATTTTTTTTTAGCTAAATGAGTATGGCTGCTGGTTGTCATTGTTGCCTGATTGAACGTTTTACAACGTTATTCCAATCTTTATGAATTTTTATAACTTTATAGTTCTCTTCCACCTACTAAAGGGTGAAACTAAGTATAACTTAAAATCAACAAGTTAAAATAACTGTGCTATAGTCTGACTGAAATACTTCAGAATTTTAAAGCTCAAACATTTCCCAAGTGACTCAGGAAGTCACTTGGGAAATGTAAGTGCAGGTGACCTGGGTACAAGATATATATATTACCCACATTTTTATTTTGCAGTTTGAAATAAAAAATATTAAGTGTTGCAATATATTATCATAATCAAAACAAAATTGTTCACGTTATCCTCAGTTTGCATCGTTACAATATGTGTTTTATACACCAAAACTTAATTCTCAAAACAAGTATTCTTCAAATGTAATGCTATTTGGATCTAGACCTAGGTATGGATTTAAATTTTATATGTGGCATCTCAAGATTAATTTTCTTGTTATGTCTTCATATATGACCAGATTTTGTAATAACTCTCCCTGGATTTGAGACTTTCAGGTTCAATATGTGTATAGTGTCATGGTGGGTTGACTTTGGCTGGCTGTCAGACCCCCACCCAGCTGCTCTCTCACTCCCCCTCCTTGAGAGGATGGGGGAGAGAAAATAAGATGAAAAATCTCGTGGGTCAAGATAAAGACAGGAAGATAACTTACCAATTACCATCATGGGCAAAACAGACTCAACTTGGGGACAATTAATTTAATTTATTGCCAATTAAAACAGAATTGGACAATGAGAAGCAAAGACAAACTAAAACAACACTTCCCTCCCACCCCTTCCCCCCCCCACCCCGGTAAGGCTCAACTTCACTCCATTGCCAACTCCTCTACCTCCCCTCCCCTGCCCCAAGTCGTGCAGGGGGATGGGGAATGGGGGTTGTGGGCAGTCTATAACAGCTCCTCTCTGCAGCTCCTTCCTCCTCACATTTTTCCCCGCTCCAGCGTGGGTCCTTCCACAGGCTGCAGGGAAATACCTCCTCCAGTGTGGTGTCCTGGTTTTGGCTGGGACAGAGTTAATTTTCTTCCTAGGAGCTGGTGTAGTGCTGTGTTTTGGATTTAGCATGAGAATAATGTTGATAACACACTGATGTTTTAGTTGTTGCTAAGTAGTGCTTACACTAGTCAAGGACTTTTTCAGCTTCCCATGCTCTGCCAGGTGCACAAGAAGCTGGGAAGGGGCACAGCCAGGACAGCTGACCCCAACTGACCAAGGGGATATTCCATACCATATGACGTCATGCTCAGTATATAAACTGTGGGGAGTTGGCCGGGGGCAGTGATCGCTGCTCGGGGACTGGCTGGGCATCAGTTGGTGGGTGGTGAGCGGTTGCATCCCTTGTTTTTCCTGGGCTTTGTTTCTCTCTCTCTCTCTCCTGTTGTTTTCCTTTTCATTACAAATGATTATTAGTAGTATTAGTATTACTAAATAATAATATTTCAATTATTAAACTGTTCTTATCTCAACCCACGGGTTTTCTTACTTTTGCTCTTCAGATTCTCGCCCCCATCCCATTGACGAGGTGAGGGTGAGCGAGCGGCTGTGTGGTGCTTGGTTGCCGACTGGGGCTAAACCAGGACACGTGGTCTCTCCACGGGCTGCAGGGCAATCTCTGCTCCAGCACCTGCACCACCTCCTCCCCTTCCTTCTTCTCTGACCTTGGTGTTCCCAAGGTGGTTTCTTGCATTTTTTCCCCCAACTCCTCTCTGCCCTCTGGTGGTTTTGCCCTTTCTTAAATGTGTTTCNTGGGCACCGGCACCCAATACAAATGTCTTTTTCTTTTGAATAATGAAGTTTAAATATTCATGAGGTTTTCATTTTTAAAAATATGCACGTACACTTGAAAGTTATTTTGCATTGTTCCAAAAGTAATGCATAGTTGTATTCACATTTTTTCACTTACTTACTCTGTCCTTTCTTCTTCCTTCTTAGATGTTCACAAATTGACTCAGAGAAAAGAGACTCTTTTTTTACCTAATTCAGCTAGGAAGTTCTGAACAGTCACAGTATCCAGATATTAATGGTTTATATCACAAAATGGTGTAGTGTCTTAAAACTAGAAGCGTGGTGCAGTCTATGAGGCTATGACATTTTAAAATAACTGTGTAAATACCAGCAGATCTTTCTAAAACTTTCAACTCTGAAAACTCCTGGATGAGTTTGAAAGCCGTAGGCACAGATGATATCAGCAGAACTGAAAAGTTTATTGTAAAGGATATAATTACGAAGACAGATTTATGGGGCATCCTCCCAGTTGAAGTCTTAAAGAACTGAAAGACATAACTCCATGCAGATACATGGCTGAAAATTGCAATCATGTGACATGTTTCTATCTTTGATCAGTAATTACAGGGTTTTGCTGCTTTTCATGCAGCGCTAGTTTCCTTCTCAATGACCTGCAGTCATTCAGGTTGATCAATGATCTAATCATGTTATCCGTCCATCAGTTTAGTCTCAAATCCTTTGGTGGGATCTTTTACAGTTTAATAGAGCTTATTTTCAGGTTAGAAAGATCTGAAGAGTTCAAGATTAAGATCTAACCAGAGCCCACATAGCCATCCAGTATTGATTTGCAGTCTCAAATGTAAAATCTTTAACTTTCATTTGAGATCTTTCTATCTCTTTTCATGGAGGCCTTCCCATTATAAGTCTATTTGAGGATCTTGTTTAAGGAGATCATTTTTCCCTTGCTTTATTTCTCATTTTCCCTGCCAATCTTCAGTGCAGTAGCAGCAGGATGAAATCTCTAATGACATTCAGAAATTGCAAATTAAGTCTTCAGTTTTACCATTTGTTCTGAATGTTCAAAATTTGCATCTGTATCTGCTCCATTAAAGTACCTTGATAATCTCTTGTCTGAATGGAACAAGATGCAGGACTTTCAATTTGCACTTATTTCAGCAACCCTTTCCTATAAACATTATTCCTTAACAACACAGGACACAAGGAATGAGAAGTTACTTACACTGATGCAATTATTTTAAATAGAATGAAATAATCTGAAATCATTTATGTGAAGCTAAACACTTTGACAATTATTGGGTAATTGCTGTAAAACTGCTGCATACCCTAGGACTGGGCCTTGCTTTCCCTCATGTTGCAGAAAGCCCCATGGCCTTTGACAATCATTTTGATCTTTTCCTGTATCTTTTTAATCTTTCCTGTATCTTATCAGTGAGACAAGGCTAAAAGAATTGCACATAAAATGCAAAAGGTACTTGTGCCATAGATTTAAACAGTGATAATAATGTTTTCTGTTTTCTTCTCTGTTGGCCTTCTGATAATTCCTAATATTCATTTTTTTAATTGCTATTGATTATTAAGGTGATGGTTTCATAGAACTGTTTTTAATATAATGATAATCTCATTCTTGAATAGGAATAGTAAGTGTATAACCCATCACTCTGTATGTATGCCAAAGCTTGTTTTATTCCTTCTGCATTACTTCACATTTACCATCATCCAGTCCTGGCTGTCAAATTATTGCCCAGTCACTCAATAGTATGAGAACTTCCTGGGAATCTCCACACAAGACTTTTGATTTTATCATCCTGAATAATTTAATATATCAACAAACTTTGTCACCTCACTATTTGTTCCTTTTCTATCTCAATATAATAAAAACCAGATCCAGGTATAGATCCCACTGGGACCTAACTGCAGCCTCCATTACAGAAAACAGCCATTGATCCCTACCTTTGGTTTTATCCTTCGACCTGGAATTAATTCAATTAGATTTTCAAGACTCTTAACAAAACTAATCTTTCAAGATATAAAAGAACCTTTTTGAAAATTTAACTGTATCTTCAACTAGAACACCAGAGGTTACTGTTGCTCATTGGCTTTTTTATTTCTTCCAAGAACTCTAACACAACCGCAAGAAGTGATTTGCCACTACAGAATCCAAGTTATTTCTGCCCAATCACATCATAGTTATCTTTACGTCTACTACTTCTATTCTTTATTATAATTTCAACCAACTTACTTGGTATGAAAGTTTTATTTCATTGGTTTCTTGTTCCCTAGACATTACTTTACAATTTGACATCACATTTATTACCTTCCAGTCCCCAGGTACTAAAGCTGTTTTAAGTGTTAACGTGCTCAGAAGAATTTAATAGTCTGATGGTTTCTTCTTCAAGTTTTTGAGTGACTCCTTGTTGGTTCTAGTCTTAATTTTTTTTTTTTTTTAATATTTCTGTTGTTCCTTTTTGCAGTTCCTCTGGTTAGTCTCCTCTAGAGAATGATTCCAGACTGGGAATCTTCCTAAGCTTCCCTACACTAAGGAATTCATTTAGATTTTCTAGTATGAGCCTGTGTTTTCATTTGATTTAGTTTCAATTTACCATATAGCTTGGTGTGCAATATATTTCAATGATGTACAGATCACAGATTGCTTATTTGTTAAACTGAACCTTCAACAGATAAAATAAATTGCCTAGATGTATGCAAACATTTAGTACTGTCTGTAAAATGTTATAAATACTTACGCCATGAAGTTTCCTTCAAACTTAAAATCTGAAATGAGAAGTCCAGAACACACTGATTCAGGAAAATAGATACCAACAAGTCTAGCATATATGTGAATTGCAGTTATGAAAAAAATTATCTAAGCCTTTCAGGATTGTTCTTAAAGGATGGTAATTTCCTCTTTAAGGGCTTCAAGCAATTACACTGTCTTTTGAGGCACCTCTTATCAAAATATTTCCCACAAGTATTTTACAGAACTTCAGGTTTTTCAGGCTGTGGTGCCTGCATTTGAGCTTTGCTCTGACTCCCTTAGGCCAAAAGCTCATGAATCATTATGCTACCTGCCTTCTGAGGAAGGCAAGAGGGACTAACTCAGTAGTTGTGGGCTGATTCGTCCTCTCCTTATTCCCTTTCTATAAATAGGCCCAATGGTTTTGTTTACTCTAATTTCTTCTCAAGTTCTCCCCTGTAATCCTGCAGATTTGCTCTTGGTAGAGGAGGAAATTGAAAGGGACAAGAGGTTGACTTGTTGGATTTTTTTTTAAGAAAAAAAGGGAGGGGGAGGTGTGCATGGAAGACTGAATAGGAGAGGAGAAAAGCATCAGATAATGAATAACAGGAAATTTGAACCATGTGAATAGTGGCAGAGGTAGCTGGTGTCTACAGGTGGTTTCTGTGCAAAGCTTCAGTGCTCCAGACAGCACAGGACTGTCAGGGGGGGAAAAAAAGGAAAAAAAAAGAGGGGTCACTTAAAAAAAAAAAAAAAGAGAAAAGTCTTTCTGGTTTCAGTGAATGTTTTTCAAGATGTGCAGACCAAAAAAAGCCTAATCCTTTGCAGCATCCATTGTAGTGTCTTTTCCATTTCTCTTTGTTTCTTAAAGTTTTAAAATTGTGTTTTATTTTCTGTTCCTCAATTCAGACACAGGGAGGAAGTAACTGTTAAAGACGTTATGAAAGCTTTAAGTGGCCATTAGAAGAGAAATATGGACAGTTTGAAACAACACCTATTAGTTGTCACTGTCTTTTTGTTAGTTTCTGTTGTGTGTAGTTTGATTTCCTATCCTTGTCTTCGTTAACATACAGAAAGATCCCTATTTCTGTCTTGAAAGATCTCTTTTTTTTTTAATGAATCTTCCATGTTTCATACTAATTATTATTCAAAGCCATAAATTGTTTCTTCCTGTGCAGTGAATGGACAAAGATTTCATCATTAAGAGGTGCATACACCTGTGTAGCATTAATCCTCTTTCAATTTGGAGCAAGAAGGCAAAATTCACTGACTTTTAAAGTTGTCATTTTTGAAGGTGTCGCTCTGGAGTGACACTGGAGTCTTTAAGACTGGTATCACATATGCTTTACCCTGTGTCTTGGTGTCAGATCAGATTACCTTAGGTTTTCATAAAAATGACATAGTTGAGCAAGCTGAGAGCAGATCGATAGACAAATTCCTGTATATCAATTAAAACCTGTCAGGTGGATTCAACTATGTTTTAAAAACATTTTTATTTTTAAGCATGCAAGTAATGTCATGGACTTGTGCAGAACTAGTCACATATATAAAATTAGGCAGCCTCAGACTTTTTTTCTTTCTTTCTAAGTTTTGCTTCGGTGATGTTAAAGAACACTTGAAAACAATTGATGAATGCAAATTTGTGCATCTTTTTCTCCATTTAATTAACTAAGAACAACAATTTCACTTGGGAGCCAACTGTCAGCACTAATAAATAAATAGTACTCCAGATTTGTCATGCTGTCCAGTAAGTTTCATTTTTGTGTATTTTTAAATATATATACAAAAATGTAATTTTTCAAATGCTAATTTCAATAATTAGGTTTTAAAAGTCCTTTGGAGAAAGGTACTAACTAATGTTTTTGTAGCAACAGCGTCCCATGTTCTTTTTTGTTTTCAAGGAAAATACGACCTGTGCATGCACTGTTCCTTTTTTTCTGCTTCTAAAAGATTTTATTCCATAACCATAGATTTTTTTCACAGGAATTATTTTTAGAAAAGAAAAATGCCTTGAAGATGTTGTGTGCACTGTAGACCACACTGGAATTTTGTCACACCCATTAGCTGAACTTGGGACCTCACAAATTCAGAGAAACCCACTAATAAAGAAAATATTTTCTGCTTTAAAAAGAAATATGTACCACATAGTATTACAGTCATCTCTTCTGTTTTTAGTGCCTCTTGAATATTTCTGGTAAATGATGTCATTAAAACCATCTGAGAATATTCATGATGAAAGCTCTTTGAAACAGTGACACTCTTGTCCTGTTCTCATCAGGCTCCTGGCAAATGCTGTTGACACAAAAGTCTAAGTTATTTCCTGTGCTCATTTTTCTGGACTATTCAGTTTTCCAAAAAAGCAAAGTCATATTCTAACCTTCTATTTTTTACACTAAGAACAAAGGTCAGTTTGAAGTCACTATCTGTAATCATATTTTACACTGTACTTTAACAACTGTAACTGAAATGTTTAGAAGGAGTTGGTTTTGGTTTAACATATGTGGGGGGTAAAGGAGAACAACAAGTACTTGGAATTTTCTATTTAAACTATCCTAAGCATGATGTGTGATAGATACCAATGCAGAAAATGGGCTTTGTTTTTGCCTGCTACTTCCATGGATGCAGGTAGGATGTACATTAGAAAAAATATACACAATCCTTCTGGAACTTCTAAGGCTTAGAAGGTTGTAATTTCAGGCTGTGCCCAAGGTGACTTCCCAATGGGAGAAAGATCTATTGCCTTGTAAAGATATTTAATAGGTGAGCTGCTCACCTTTGCTCCTTTGCAAAGTTGTTGATTTTAAAATCCCTCACTTTGGTGCTAATCAGTTCTAGCTCCACTGAGTTTAGTAGAAATACTCTCCACCTCAAGTCTGCCAGTGAGCTGACTAGCTGAGAGGCAGAAACATGTTTTGTTTGCATTAGTTGTATTTCCTACGGGATGAACGTGACCTGTCTGAGCTACAGGGAGTACATAGGAAGTATCTTTAGTCTCATTCTCAATGTTGAGGGAGGACAACAGCACTGGGAGAACTGAGGATACATCCCAAGAAGGCTGACCTCAAATGAAAGAGTGTTCCAAGGATGGAGGAAAGAGAATAATGGGAGTATGCTGGAGGATGGGTAGTGTCTGTCAGGTTCATCCTGCCTGATATCGGGCATTTATATGAGATGTTAAAGAAAATAGCCCCTTCACAGTCAATGTATCAAAGTGCTTATTCAGCACTTATATGATAGATGGGATTAGGGGTCCCTCCTGCCATATTTCCTAATGGGGCCTCCTTCTCTCCCACAGAAGAGAAAGACACCTTTATGTAAATACGCATTCTGCAGGAGAGAAGTGAAACAGGGTCACATTGCAGGTTGATGACTTCTCTTTTTTTTTTTTTTTTCCCCTCTGCAGGATTCTGTTTCCAGTTAACTGTTCTTAGGCCTGTCTGCCTCCTTAAGCCTCTTTTCTGTCTGTCTGAGATGACCGTAAATCAGACGAGACCTTGCCAGGGTATTCTGGAATGCAACTCATGCAATGAGGTAATTCCTATTAGCCAGAAAGGCTGACCGAGGAGAGGGCTAGTCATGGCTTCCAGCTCCCCAGCCTTCCCAGAGGCAGTGTGAGGCAATTGGCCTCACAGGGCATGGAGCGGACTTTCTAACGGCACGACTGTCTTCATGACTAAGGAGCAGGATGCAGAGATGAGTCAGCAGTGTACCCTGGCAGCCAAGAGGGCAAACCACATTCTGAGGTGCCTCAAACACACCATAACCAGCTGGTCAAAAGAGGTGATTATCCCACTGTATCCAGCATTGGTGTGGCCTCACCTGGAGTACTATGTGCAGTTCTGGGCCCCACAATTTAAGAAGTGTGTTAAGGTCCTTGAATGGGTCCAGAGGAGGGCAACAAAGCTGGTGAAAGGGCTGGAAGGCATGTCCTTTGAGGAGCAGCTAAGGACCCTGGGTTTGCCTAGTTTGGAGAAAAGGAGGCTGAGGGGTGACCTCATTGCCCTCTACAGCTTCCTGAGGAGGGGAAGTGGAGAGGGAGATGCTGAGCTCTTCTCCCTGGTATCTAGGGATAGGACACATGGGAATGGTTCAAAGCTGCACCAGGGGAGGTTTAGGACATTAGGAAGCATTTCTTTACCAAGAGGGTGGTCAAACACTGCAACAGGCTTCCTAGAGAGGTGGTCGATGCCCCAAGCCTGTCAGTGTTTAAGAGGGATTTGGACAATGCCCTTTATAACATGCTTTAACTTTTGGTCAGCCCTGAAGTGGTCAGGCAGTTGGACTAGATGATCATTGTAGGTCCCTTCCAACTAAAATATTCTATTCTATTCTATTCTATTCTATTCTATTCTATTCTATTCTATTCTATTCTATTCTGTTATGTTTGGAGCAGCTAAATCCCAGGCAAAAGCCACACATAGGCTGTTGAGGAGTACAGCCTTGTCTAAAGAATCCTGAAAACCCAGCAACACTGTACCTCAGTTATGAGCTGTTTGTTACCAATGTCAAGTCTACAGGGCCAAATAGATATACGTTTTAGTCTGTCCTGCTTGAAAGGAGGCTTTTTATCAGCCAGCAGAGACTGAGTGCCGGAAAGACCTGTTGTGAACAGCAGGAGTGAGAAATAGGAGTCTGATTCTACAGCCTGTCTTTCTTCTGGGCAATACCTACTTACTTTGGCCGCCACAAATACCTTCCTGACCTTTTGCTACAAACTCAAAAAATAATGAAAATGTTCCCTATTTGCTCTTTCTGATAGAAGCCAACAGACATTACAGGATGGTGGCTTTTCTCTAGATTCTTAAAAAGAATTCACAGCTCCAGCTAAAGATGTGGAAAACTGGATGTATGTTAAAGCCTACTTCTTCTTTTGGCATCCAGGAAGCGTCCAGGTTCATATTTCCTTTACTGTCATCCTGTACACATGCTAGGTCACTTCTGAGCCCTTGCATATCAATTAGTCTGGTCTGCTTTCATGACACTGGAAAATCAAAACCACAAAAAAACTCATTACAATGCTAGATTTCTAAATGTCAAAAATTTAAGTAGGAGGGGACCCTCTGGAGGCCATCTAATCCAGCCTCCTGCTCAAAGTAGGGCTAACTTCACAGTTAGGCTGGGTTGCTCAGGTTGTTGTCCAACTAAGTATTGAAAATCTCCAAGAATGGAGTTTCCAAAACTTTTCTTGTTATACAGTGCTTAACCACTCTCATGTAAATATTTTTTTCCTTATGTCTAATTGCAATTTCCACTGTTGCAACTTGCAACTCTTGCCTCTTGTTTTTACTTCTGAGGACTTTAAAGTCCTCTATAGACATCACTTGAACATCTTGTGATGGAAGAGGCTCTGCTATTTGGCTAAAGTGAGGTGCAGGGTATTAAATGACTTATTCAAGACCATTCATCAACTAAAAGTCAGAATCCAAGGTCAAGTTATGTAATTATCCAGTAGACAAATTGACATTTCTCATTCTGTTATAAAACAAGGGAATAAAAACAATAAAGAAACCGCAACACAAGAGTGACTTTTGTTTTTCTTGAGACATCTGTGATTACTTACGGTAAGAGTTGCTCAAAGTGTAGTTGTCAAACCAAAAAAATGTTTGAAATTTCAGCTTTTCTTTTGTTTACTCTGGGATAATTTCCAAACCATTTCCATAAGCTGAGAATATATTAGGTATTTGTAAGTATTTGCTATGTCTTAGCAAATTGGCCAGACTGCAATTTGTTTCTGAACTGTTCACCTCACCTTTTTACTTCTGGCGATGTCTGATTGTTTTTTCTGTCTGATGGCTGTCAAACTTTGCAGACAGTAAGATAAGACTGGCAAACAGACTGTAGTGAATAGGAAGGCAGTGACATCCATTGCAAATTCCTTAAAGTGCCAGGATTCGCAAACATATTCATGAATGTTCAGCTGTTATCTGAACACCTACTAACTGTATATAGAATTATTCCATAAATACACTAAACAGAAATCAGGCTGGTTTTCATGGTCAGTATCATTACTGTCACCAGCAGAGTACTCACTCGAGGTGCTGGCTGATCCTGGACTTCCTCTGAACGCAGCTGAGCCTCAGTTCCAACTAGGGTGAGAAAAGGGCTTGCAACTTTCTCTGGGAAGACAAGGCAAACACTGATAATTAACTTGCTCAAAAATATCCCAGAAGCATATACCAGATCTGGAAACTTCTACTCATCCCAGTCCAGAGTCTTTACAAGTAATTTCAAATGCAGGTTGTGTTCTCCCTAATTTCTCCATTACAGTAAGCCTGTTCTATTTACAAAAATAAACACAGTCAACAGATTTCCTGTGGATTGTACCTAACTTGCTGAATTTGTCGACAATGTGTTAGACTTGATAGTACAAGGCAGCAGTTTCCAGTTATTTACCTTTCAGAAGTAAATTAGCATTACTTTATGTCAGTTTTTTAATTTTTTTTCCCCAGAGAATGGGAAGGAAGCATTGTAGCTGCATTTGCTGGGATAGAAAGACAGAGATCAGTGGTAAAACATGAATGCTTCCAGGCGGGGTACTTAAAGGCAAACAAAGGCTCTTTTCAGTCTGTTAGATTGGAGTCCAGTGTCATGCCTCATAAGTCCCTCAGGGTGGGGCAGACATACTGCTGCAGAATTGCACTCTGAGGCTGAACACACAATACCAGAGATGTATTCATAGAAAATGAGTGAAGGAGAGGCAGTTAAAAAAAAAAATGTTCACACGAATTCTTTTGTAGAAAAGTGCCCTACTACTACATAGTAATATTTAAAATTACTGCAGTCTTCTAAGCTCGGCGGCATTTTGGAATTTTTCTTTAGGTTATTGCAGTAGTTTGAAAAAGAAAAAAAAAGGACCGTATATGTTTCTGTTGATTTCATTCTTTCTGATAAGTACTGCAATTTAGTGGTTCTATCCTGCACAGCTGTGTGCATAACATGTACAGTGTAAAAGCCAACAGCCATTTGTTTAAGATACAACCTCCTATTCCTTTGGTTGGAAATACCATAGCCAGGGCACCTTCAGGTCCTGATTCTGTGTCACGTCTGTTGCAAGATGGGGCCTGGAAGTTTAATTTTTACTATGTCTGCATGAATTCAAATACTGTGAAGAATTTCAGCTGTGGTTAACTTTATTAACATCTAATTCGGAATTTTTTTTTTTTTTGCTCCTCCAGCAGACATGAACATATACTCTAAACTGAAGTGCCATTGCTTTAATTCCTTTCATATTAGAGAGCTAAGTCCAAAATCAAAACAGAAGTCTAAGTGAATTCAAGCTTTGTTCACATAAAAATCCTAAATTGAGGGTTGTAGAATATGAACAAGAATTTCATTTCATATTCATATAAAGAATGTTAACTAGTAATATAACATAGTTTCAAGGTGGTAATACTATTTTTCAGGCTGTTAATATTTCTTTGATATTGTGCAAAGTCATACATCACAGAGAAAAGATACTTGCTGTCTAGGTCACAAACATTTCCAGGTGGTAGCAGAACCGCAGTTCCTCAGTTGTACAAAAGCTACAAAAGCAAGCCCGAGCTAAAGGATGTTCTAAATCAGCAATATCAGTTATAGGTCACTTAACAGCTTCTGTTGTCAAGATGAAAGAGGTTTGTGTCACACAGGCAGGCATACAAAAATACAAGTGTCATGTCACCATAACCTCTTTATATGCTATGCCTGGAATGAAGAACAAACGTACCCATATTGCATCCTTTTTTCCTTGAGAAAATCTCAAAGGGACCAGAGATACTATTAAGTGAGAAGCTATTACCACTGCTAGGTAGATTTGACTTTCCACTCTGTATTTCTTTAATATTAAATTAGTCCTATCACTATGATAAATAATTCTTCTCTCTTGATGGCTTTTACACCTTTCAAATATTTGTAGATTTATTTCCCTGCTCAGTAGTCTGCAAGCCAACCTATACATACTTAGGCATTGTAATCATTCCTGTATGAAGACATGAGAAATGCAAGGCATCAAGCTGCCCTAGGTAAGGCTGCTAACCGAGTGCTGATGTATGGTGACCCACATAGGGAAGGTCATCTAATGCACAACACCTGCACATTTCTGCTTATCATCTGAAACTGAAATGCCTGTGATTTTTCTCCTCTTCTCCACCCTGTCTTCAGCTCTATGTTGCTCTGTTATTAAAGGCAAATAAATTACACATCTTGGTATTTTGAGCTGGATTTGTTTTGTTTCTTAATAAAGATTTCCAGCCCCAAACACCAATTTTACTCAGGGTATGTTGTGTTGTGCCTCCTGTTCTCTCACTGATGAGGAGCTGCCTTCACCAGATGAAACTTGGGAGGGGATACCATGCACGAGCAATTTTCCTGCAGACTGCATTCACTATCTCCACCTCCTGGCAAAAAAGTGGAGAAATAGAATAAATGACTGGCCAGGGAAAAGCAAAGCATCTCAGCTGCTTGTCTCTAGCCACCTGGCTATCACAGCAGGCAGAAAGCTTAAAAAGAAGAAGAAAAGTAAACAAAATCAAGCAGGACACATTGCTGGAAAGTGAGGGATCTGGACAGCATAGGTAAAAGCCTAAGCCTCTGGTTGTTAGTCAAAGGTTAGGCATGTTGGCACCTGCTGCAGGTCAGCTAGTGGAAAAGAAAACCTATCACTCTAATTTACAGCTTGAGGAAATGTAGCAGGTACCATCGGGCTTTGCATCATGATGTCTGGAGCCCTGGTTTTGATCAGCTTCCATGTCACTTGTAAGCAAGCATGCTGTTATCGTTTTGTAATCCCTGTGCTGTTATTTGTAGCTCTTGCACGGATCTGTTTTGTAGCTGAGTAACAAGCTCTGGGGTCATCACCTTGTTTCTGTATATTTGTATATTTTCTGTACAGCATCTGACAGTCTTTCAAGTGTTGCAAAGCTATGCAAAATGATTAAACTAGAGACAATATTAAACTCATCTCTAAGGAAGGGTGAAACTGAGGAAAGAGGTAGAATCTCACTTTCGAACAATTTCACTGGTGGTGACAGGTATAACATTCCCATTCCTTAGCTTTGGCACCTATTACAGGCATTGGTGGTGTTTTGTGGTATGCTACAGTTGAATAAGGCCAAGGGAACTACAAGAAGTATATCTAATAGAAATCAGAAATATCTCCTTATTACCTGCTTACAATAGATGGCTGATCCAGGCAAAATCTTTCTTTACGAATTCTCTATGGCACAGTCACCATCCACAAATAACTGACTCCGACATCTGGATTTCAGTTTCAGCTGAGCAGTGAAAGTAATGTAAGCCTTCTAATATTATTTTAAAATCTGTATTTCATGGCACCATACATTCCTTTATAGTTTGGTTACTTGAGCAACAGTGTTTTTTGTTTTTGTTTTAAATCTCTTGCAAACACATTCAATTACCTGTCCAGGATATTTTTGCTCTCGTTCCAGTTCTGTCATTTGATTAGCACCCAAGCAAGTAAAACAGCGAGTGACCTGTTCAGTAGCCACAACTTACCCTGATTTTTTTTCTCTCAGCTTGCTATAAATCAGCTAATATTTTTTTAGTAGAGTTATAGGAGCTTAAAAGACGTACACTGTCTAGAATCAAGTTCTATCTATCTATCAGTGTTGCACTGATACCTCCATAGGAGAAAACTCTCATTTTCTTTTCAGGATCTATTGCGTGTTCATTTAGATATGCTTCTAACAGCTTAAATTGCTGTTTCAATGAGCTGAAAGTAGCAATGAATATATGTGGATTGCCTAACATTTAGCTGGGCTTGTTTTTGGAAAAGGTTCCAACCAAAAATATTTGCCCAGCTTTACTCAGAATATTTTATGTAATGCTGCCTTTAAGTATACATCTATGACAGGTATAATGTTATTAAATACATATTCTGCATACAATAAATCAGGAAAGGAGCTGATGCATAGCAGAGAAGCATCCACAGGAGAAAAAAAAAAAAAAA
>WAAD01023356.1:2035-27879 GCA_013389945.1 Fregata magnificens | reverse complement strand
ATCCACAGGAGAAAAAAAAAAAAAAAAGTAAAAAATAGAGCAGAGAAAGGAGGCGAGCTAATAGGAGAAAAACCCAGGAAATCTGTGGGTTTGGACACACAAACAAACTTTTGTGTGTCAGCAGGTCTGTGGTAACTGTCCGTGTGTGTGATCTAAGCTCCAGCAAATGCAAACACTGTTTCAGTAAAACAAGACTAAACCAATTTGAATTAACTTAAAGCTTGAGTTCATGCACATGGTTGGTCAGCAAAGATTAGCTGATGTACAGGATTTTAATTTTTTTTCCTCCCTGTTTACTTATTAGGGTTTTGCCTCATCCACAAAGGTAACTGACACTCAGATGACTTAAGAGTTTGCCTTCTGCAGTTGTACGGAAGTTTAGCTGCAGCTGATTAGCTCCAGATATGCTGCAGTTTGTGACCTGACATGTTTTAAGTGAGTTCAGTACCAGTTTACTTCAGGTTGTTCCTGCTTATGATTTGGAGCTTAGTGTCTGTGTGGGTGCTGTGTGAGGAGATGGCTGAGCTCATCTAATAGCTTCTTCCTAGTAGAAGTGTTGTTTTTCCTGCTCCCAGCCATGTACTCCTGCCACTTTGCTCTGTTCTGGCACTGCCTGACACTTTGACAAGCCAATTCAGGTCACTGCGCTGGCAGAAAATAAACCAAGCAGAAAGAATGGAATATTTTTCTGTTGGCTTAATGAACAAAATTGAATCAGCAAAGAATCTGCTGAGTAAAAGTAGAGTTAGTGCAGCCAGAGAAAAGAGCAGGATCATGCAATAAGGAGAAGGGCAGAGGAGAGAGAGAAGGCAACTCTTTTTAGTTGATAAATCAGCTCATCCTGTCTTGTTGAACTGCATGGTCAGTCATCAAGAAGCATGACAAAAGAAAGGGAAAAAACCCCCTCTTTTTGCTGCTAGTTGTGGATACTAAAAGCAGAAAAGCACTTTGGAAACTGAGGCTTAGCAGCCATTCATATCCCAGAACTTCTTCAGGAGCAATGCACGGGCTATCTTTGATTTAACAGAATTGCAGCAAAACACCAGTTCAAGTCTCCACCACCAGACTAAGTTGCCTGATAGTCAATGAGGTAATTTTCTCCTACTAACAAATATAAACTATATGGCTTAACTGGTGATTGCTTTACTAAAAATAATAGAAACTCTATAAATACATTTTAGGAAGTATTTATTGTTGCCCTGTTTAACTACTACAACAGTCTGTTTCTTGGAGAGGCAACCACAAGGCTCGGCGAATTACTTTCCTCTTCCTGGCTTAATCTTCATTCACTGCTTGAGTTTATTACAATTTCCTGGGTAGCAAGGTCTGATTCATTCTGAGCTATTTTTCCACTAGCTGTTCCTGCTAGGAACATAGTGCAGTACCTCCTGTGCCGGCCACACCAAGTAGTTGTGCCTCCTTACCCTGTCAGCCACACTAGCAAACCCCTGCAGCTCTGGTTTTGCTATTTCAGCCCTTGGAAACGTACAAACAGCACTGAAACTAAGCACTTTTTCATCTCAAATGATGTTCATAAGTAGTTTCTTCTCCTGCCTCTCCAATTACAGAATTCCTGTAAAGAGATTCTTCTGTCTCATATCTTTCAAGAGACCTTTGCACAAATCTCTGACCATTTTTTCCACCATCTCCTAGGTGCTAACTTTTGCACTTTACTGTTCATCTTAGATAACACCTACTATTTACCTCAGTCACATTTACGCAGCTGGTTGACCATGATGTCTATGCACTATTGTAACTACAAACTTTACAATATGACTCCCTCTTAACAGAAATACCTCTTACACAATAGCCCAGCATATCTAAAACAAGTTTGCTTCAGGCCTGGTGACTGGTACCTTCTATTTATCTCTTCTTCACTCAACCAGGTGTCAACAGAGCATCCATCCTTGTTGCAGCTTCCCTCCCCTCTGCTATTCCTGGAGGGGTTTGCTTTACATTTGGCTTTAGCTATCAGAGTTACACTTTCCCCCTGAAGACACTTTGACAACACAAATTTTACACTACCTTGGGATTTTCCTTCTAGAAATGAGATCTTTTAATAACTGGATTGCTGTTTCCAGTTTTGTTTGTTTTAATAACTGGATTGCTAAATTCTCTGGTTTACACATCAGAATAAAGCGGTGCAGGTATAAGAGATGAGAGAAGTAGTTACACATCAGTAGCAGAGAGCACCTGCTTGTGATAAGCCAATTTTGAATAGGGTTAGTGGGTTTTAACTTCTGTTCTTCCGAGCAGGATTAAAATCAGCCTGAAAAGGGTCTTTCAGTGCCCTGAGCAGAAAAAATTGGAGTTTCAAATTACAGCAAATGCACAATAAAAATCACCCAGCTTTTTGTATCTGACAGGCACTTCCCAAACTGGAAAAACTTGGGTTGAAATAACCTACAGCTTTGTAAACATACTCGTTGATATTCTTGCATGACAGAACTTTGCCTTTATTTTGCATACGCCTATCCTTTTCAACTTTTCATTAGGAGAAGTCTTTCTTTTGACTTTCCCAAATATAAATTACTTCTGTTATGGTAAAAGAAAATGTGTGGTATTTTTGGTCCTATTAACTGATAGTCACACGTGTTTAGATGATGTTTATGTGGGAAGAAAATCACACCTATGAAAATTCATTTAGCTTTTGAGAGAATGAGTTTGGTGACAGAAAACTTGTCCTTTGGTGCTCAGAATTGAACTTGCTATATATCCAAGATTCAGAAGTGACGGGAGTAGAAGGAAGATATGTTTTGATATGGTGCAAAACATTAACTAAAATCAAAACAAGTAGCACTGTCTCCAGAAGGACTTCCTGTTATAATGTCCTTTGATTGTACCTTAGAAATTAGTTATCTCAGACTCCTGAAGTAGAATTTTACCTGGCTTAGGAAATATCCATTTGCTATTTCCCTTCTTAGACTTCTACAAACAAGTCTTTAATTTCTGATAAATAGTCAGTGTTGTTTACCTCAGGGCTTCACAGGTTCTATCAAAAATGTTCTGAGCTAGCTCCTAAGGTGCTATAACTTGCCATAATTTCACTGGGGAAAAAAAAAAATCTGACCAATATTGATTACTTTCTCTTTTAAAATACATGTCGCTATTGCCAGATATGTTTGATTAAAGGAGTAAATTTGCTCATAATTGATTTCACATTTCACCTGAACATCCTTATCTAATGCAATAACCAATCTAACCCAGTCCAGGACCAGATCCAACAGTGCTTGCTGGACTAATGACTGAACACCATCAGCTCTAATGAACTTGGAAATAGGCCCATGAAAACTAATAGCTGATTTCTTAAATCATTACCATTTTACTAAACAGGTAGTTTTTACCCATTCTGCATTTATCTCATGTAATTTTTTATCAGATATAACAGATTATTATAATTCTGCAGCACATTATGATTCTATTAGAAAAAATGTGTACATTTTTCATAACTGGTTTCACTCATTCCCTTAATATAGTCTGGGGGTCAAGGCTGATGCAAATGTCTCCCGTCTTTTTTTACTTCAATATTTGTTATGTTTTTCTGAATCCCCTTCATTATTTCTCTATATCTTAATACTGCTGGAAGCATTCATCTCTTTTGGCTGTTCCATCTCTTTATACTACTACTACTACTGTGAATCTGAATTGGAAGGCTAACTCCTACTCCTGGCAAATGTTGACCCCAGGGCTAAGCATTTGAATTTGCAGCACTGAGTGTTAGAATGTGTGTGAGACCAACCTTCACACTTCAGAAACTTGCCAGTTGGCAGGTTATATTGCCTGTCTGTTTCTCATTCTGTTGTGCCCTCTGCAGTCTGCCACCCTACATCCCACAGTTGTTTTTGTCAACAATTTGTCAACCTAATGGTTTGTACCTGAGAAATTGCCTTATGACCCATCAACAAGTATTGAAAACCACAGAACAGTTGTCCCACTGAGATAAAGTTTCCAGTATGTTTGGCCAATGAAACATAATTGGAAATATTTGTTCTAGGTTAGCAGACACTTATGAAAAAAGGGGGTGTGGGAGTGGATTTGCTCCATGTAGTTCTGTGCTTTTGCTATGTGTTATTTTATACAACTCATTAAAATAAATTGAATATAAGTGATTTAGTATCAAAACAGAAGAAAGTACTAGATTGCTTCAGGTTCTTCCTGCTCTATATCTTAATGATTTTTAAGCAATAACCTGGGAAAGCTAAATCTTATGGGGTAGTGAACCTCCATTTCTTGATGCCATCTTCTGTACAGTATACTTCCNAGGGGACTCTAAGTGTTGCCATGAAGCAAGCAGCTGGATAGTTTTGTTGGGTTTTTTTCAGAGAAAGTTCAAGACTATATATGTATTAAGCTCTGTTGGAGCTTGGAGAGTGAATCAGTTCACCTTGAATCAGAAGATGAATCAGAAGACTGCTCAGCTGATTCACTCTTAAGATTCTTTTGACTGTATCTTCAACAGTGCTGATGGAGTTTTTTGCAGTGGGGGTGGCTGAATGCTGGAACAGGCTGTCAAGAGAGATTGCAGAATCTCCTTCCTTAGAGATACTCAAAACCTGACTGGACATGGTCCTGGGCAGCCTGCTCTGGCTGATTCTGCTTTGAGAAGTGGGGATTGGACTAAATGATCTCCAAAGGTGGTTTCCAACCTGAGTAGTACTGTGATTCTGTGAATCTAATCATCTACTTTGTCATTTCCCTGTCTTCCACTAAGAAATGATGAGTTTAGACTTTTAGTACGACTGGGTTGATATGCAAAAAGCAAATCTGGGGCAGAATTTTAAAGGATTTTCCCCAGGGTGAAGGACCATGGTGGGAATCCAGACCAGCATCCGGAAGCAGTTCAGCTCAGCACTTCTGCCTGCCTGGCTGAGGAGAGGCCTCAGTGATTCAACAGGGTGTTCAGGGCTTTCTATAATTGTTTTTCATCCTTACAGCACCAGAGTTCATGTGCCACCACATTAAGATTTTTTTTTCAGATTCTTTTTCATATTTTGCTTAGTTCTTTGGTTTTTGTTTTTTTTCCAGAGGATACTCTGTAAATGACCAGAACGGCTCTGCCTGGGACCAGCTGTTACTGCTTCTCTGCCAGATGTGCTTCCTGGAGGTTTTAACAGGCAGCTGAAGTTTCTGTGCTTTTCTGGCTTTTGTGGCAACAATAACTGAAGATTTGCAACTGAAGTGAAGGCTTTTATAGAACGATGGTTTCTGAGGAGTCCTTCCAACTGCACCAAGTGTAGGAAAGCTGCATTTGCAAATGCCGAAAACAGCCAAGAAAGAGGTAAGATTCACAGCTGTCTACAGTAAGGAATTTTGGTCAGGGTTTCTAGTTTTAGGCAGAACTTCCTGAAGCCTTGGACAAGTGCGCATAATCATGAGAACATTGCAGTACAAAGTAGCTTGCACCAGCTCTGCTTCTCCCTCCCTGATCAGCTTTCCTTTTAGAAAAAGGCCAGGAAAAAAATCTCCCTGATTGCATTCAAAGCAGCTGATGCACCAGTTCCAGACGGTTCCAGAAAACCCTGATAATCCTTTTGTAAAAAGAGTTTATGATCCTTTCTCATTCTGAAAGGCTCTTAACAAAAGAAATAAAAGACAAAGAAAGGTAATCACTTGGCCTTGAGTAGGATACTTTACAGCCACAGCCTCTGTGACAATGAAGTGTCCTGCATGTGATGGGTGTACAGCTTTACTTGGGGAAGTTGGCTGAAAATACTTAAGCATTTTGCATGGGCAGATGGAATATGTGGCCATTTTTAAAACAGGAACAAATTATGAATTTAATTACAAAGTGATTTGACAAGCACTTGTTCACTCGTTGCATAATTTTCTAAAGAAACTTGGAACAATTAATTGTTTCAGAGACCATGTTGAATAGTTTTTATAGACTTCTTTTTGTTGTCATTTCAGAAGTCTTCTTACAAACTTCACGTAAAGTGTTTTGGTTTTGTTCTGCTATTGTATGCTGACCACTTTGGCAGCCCCCAAATATGCACACATTTAAAAACAAACAGGAAAAATAAAGCAAACCTAAAACCAATCTATTGTATGTCTTACTAACTACAGGTGTTTTGTCTAGATAGGGCTCACTGGTGACCAGATACACCATCCAGGCAATCATGAAAATCCTTGCCTTGACTGGAAATTGATGCATCTGTGAGAAGAGCGTCAAAGTTACAATTTGAAGTGTATGTGGTTAAAACCAGACTTTTTGAATCTATTCATGCAGGTACCTAAGCAAAATGGCTGCACTATGAAATGCATAATCTATTAATAGCTATTAACCCCTATTTGGAATGCCTGATACTGCCCAATCCTACACTGGGCACTAAGAAATCAGAGGTGCTGTTCAAGCATTTCCTCTCAGTGAAATTGGTCGTTCTGGATTTTTTTTTCTTTTAATTTTAAAAACAAGACCTCAAAATGTAATCATCTGCAGTACTCTCCTCACACTTTTGAAAGTGAAAGGGAAATCTTGTTTACACCTTGCAAATAACAGGACTATGCCTCTATTATTTGTCATACTAAGACTCTCTGAGAGCTTGTGAGTTATTCTTATATATGTATTCATTCATTTGTTTTAGTATCTTTACCTTCTTACTCTTTCTAAATTAGCCTTTACAAAGCTGGTGGCAAAATACATTAAAAAACCTATTTTAACAATATCTGCTCCATTATACTGAAATCTGTTTCAATCTATTTTTCTAACTGTGTATAATCAGGGGAAAGAAGGAATCTTCATGAATTTGTTTTTATTTTGTCAGCATTTTCTTATCCTCTTTAGCGACGCGGAAGCAATTTCAGCCTCATTGTATACTTCATGTGTACTCAGAGTAACTTTCAAGTGAAATACCTACTAAGACTTCCCCTTAACCATATATCAAAGAAAATAATCTATTTTCCCATAGTCATATTTGGGCCATGTATTAAAATATTCGTGAACTGACTTTTCCCCAAACCTATTTATTGGCAGATCATCTCAATCTTGATCTAGATAACAGCAAGAGCTTTTCAAAACATTCACAAGGAAATATGAAATGATGCAAACTTCAATTACTTTGTTTCATAAGAAAAGAAAAAAGAAAAGGAAAGGAAATAAAATGCTGGCTAGGTTTATCTAAAGGTATAAAAAAGGTAATGAACCTTTACATTCAAACCTGGAACTAATTTCATGTTAAATAAGGCACAGCTTGTAATGTTGCAAATTCTTCAGCACAAAACTAATTCAGCTCCTCAGGGACACATTTCCTTCTCTGTTTTTGGCACTTTTAGTAGAGAGTTGAAAGTGTCAGGCCAGCCCCAGCTGGGATACACGCACACACACAAATGATGTGAAGTCCTCTGAGAGGACGGACATACTATTGCAGGCATGCCAAGGTGCCATGCTGAGGACCCAGGCAGTTTTGGGGCCAGAGCTCACTTGCTTCCACTGGCTTGCAATGTAGGTGGAATGAATGTGTGCCGGATTGCACCTGACAGTGCAAAATACTCTTTACACAAGTTTACAAGTGATTTTAGCAAAGAAGCTATCTTCTAAGTGTCCCACGAGCAAAGGTTGAGTTTTCAATGACAGCTGCGTCCTTTATTTTGCAAAAATGGTTTTCTTATCAAAAATGTTGTTTTGAAATCAGCTAAAAAGCAACCATATACTTTCTAATTTTGTGGTTGAATACCTAGTGAAACCTAATGATTTCAACAGACACATTTTTGGCTCTTATTTGAGAAAAATCTTATTTCATCGATAAGAAGTTTTGGCAAAAGATTTTAAATTAATTGGGGTAAATTCTGAATTTTTTTAAAACAAATAAAAGGGAAAAGATGACCTTTTTTTTAAAAAAAAAAGAAAAGTGTTAGTTTTTTAAAGCTAGATAGGGATGCCAAATGCTATGTATCTGACAACCTGGATGTAGAATTCCATTGTGTGGGTGGCCATATGCATGGCTATTAAAGGGTTATTATTATGGAAAATATAGAGTCTTGATCTTTGCAAGCATTTAGTTTGACATATTGTATAATACAGGACAGGGATTTTCACCATATTAATTTCTGCATTAACTAAACTGCCCCTTCTTAGAAATAAACAATGTGTATTTGATTAAAAATAAAATCCAGAACAACCTTCCCAGTAATGGAGAATTCATGGAAATCAATACTGAATATTTTTCATTCTTATTTAACCTCAGTGCAAAACAGCACCATTTCTTTTTGAAATGAGTATGAGTTCAATGTGACTCACAATTTTTACGTGACTCCCTTGAACTCTCCCTAATTTACCATTTTGTTAAAGCACTCCAGTGTCGTGTCATGGCAGTAATGACAAATACAGAGGTAGTAGATCTATTTTTCTATTTTTTGTCCTGTTTATACAGCTGATGATCACGCTAGCTCCCTTGGTTGCAGCATTTTGTATAGGGATCTCAAGTTCTGCACATAACCCATGAAGATCCCTAAAAGTCTTGCCATCCTACCTCAGGACAGGGTCCCTATCCTGTGTGTGTGACCTGCACACTTTGTGTGACCTCTCTTTTTTGTTTGTAGATGGATAACTTTACACTTGGTAGTAAATATGTCAAATGAGAGCTAATCCATCACACTTTAGGTAAACTGTTCTAATGATTGATTACTATTGATGTTAAAAATGTTTGGTTTATTTCCAATCTGACTAGATGTACCCTCAGATTCCAGCCTCTACAGATTATGTCACTTGATAATTCAAAGATGTTGTTAAATCACATCTTATTCTTTCATGAACAACTTGTAGAGCATTTGAAAGACGTCTTTTGACATCCCCTTCATTTAAAAGAGTGAGTTTAATGGGACGTTTTTTGTCATAATCTTTTTTCCTAACTCTTTTCTGTAGACTTTCCTGTTTGTCAATTGCCTCTTCAAGTAGCTGATACCAGGGCTAAACACTGCACTCTAGTAATGGTCTTCCCATATAGAAAGGTGTCAAATCTCTCTAATCCTGTATATAATTTCTCACTTACACTGATGGATTGCACTTGATTTTCTGTCTGAACCACTCCATTGCAAGTTCATGTTAAATTTATTATCCAACATAACTCTTAAATATTTGTGAATCATTGCTTTCCAAAAGGCAATCTACCAAGTGGGGGTAACCTGTAATCTTTATTCCTACATGTGGCGTGTCACTGTATTATTAAACCTTATGAAGAAGTTGGATGAGGGCTGTCTTTGGAACTCCTGTAAGACACTAATTAGGATTAGGACTTTCTACATGCAATTACTTTTTGAAAATACATCAGTGAGTTTTCAACTCACTCAATACCTGTTGATTGATTTTTTCTCTTTATTTTAAAATGTTAAAATACTATGAACTCCTAATTAAAAAGTGTCCGTGTTTATCAACCAGATTTCAGATTTCATTAAAAATATCATATTTCCTGGCTAAAACCCAATTGCCATAAAATAATTCACCATTTAAATCTATTCTGCGTTCAGCTTGGGACCTGATGATTTTAGCTTGCAAGTTAAGTTACTTGTCTTACAAGAGCATTGTTCACCTGTGAACCCATTTAAGAATATCATCCTGTTGGCATCTCATTGTCTGGAATTTAATGTGTTTTCAGCTTCCTGGAAGTCACTTTAACAGCATGGAGACCTCTTTTTTTCTAGTTCTTCCTGAACTCTTGAAACTTAGTAATAAGGTATGTTGATTTTGAACTGTACCATTCTTGTCTTTGTTGCAGAATCCCTTTTTTGCCTGAGTCCTTAAGACTCAGTGCTCTCCTGGCTTGGAGATCTGCTTGCTGCCAGTAAGACATGGTAACATCAGGGAGCTCTTTCTGACCTTCTAACTCGGTATCAGCCTAGTCCCTCTGTCAATTAAGATAGGCTAGGTGGTCATTTATTTCATACTAATAGCATGATTCCTCTCCTATCTGCCATACATTTGGACTGCTTCCAGTATATTTTCTCCTTACTGTGTGTTAGAGCAGAAGTGAACACTAAAAGTTGAAGTCATCCCCTGAGCAGGCAGTAAATCTCTATAAAGTTTCTTTGTTGTCCTTTTAAGGCCAGAGATTGATTCTCTCAGATGTCCAGAGTACGGTGGGTAAATTGTCTGCTTGTTTTGCATTTAAAGATCTGCAATTTGACAAGCCTTGTTAGACATCGACTTGAATGATATAGGACCTTGAAACTTATGTACACAAAATATGCTCACCCCATATTCTTCCAACAAATAAAAGGGTAGCTCTGAGCAGGCAAACAGAAGTTCAAAACATGTAGTCAAGTACAAAGAACAAGCACATTTTATTTGCAGAATGAATGATAGATGCATAATAGTGTTAAATGCGAAGATTTGATATGACAATAAAATGAAACTTCTGGTAGTGTTCATTCTCTCAGAATTAATCAGCAGTGTGAAATTTAAGTTGGCTGTCTGCAACCTGTCTGTTCTGCTGATTTTTTTAATTGCCTATTGGTTAATGTGAGGAATCAAAAGGACATATGGAAACAAAATTCAATAATCAGGTGAGCAGCTTCCTTTCCGTGATTTAGATGACACAGTGGAGTGAGTGATGATAAGTGAGAGTGAAGTGACATTTTAACAATTTTTTTAATGTTAAAATGTCCCCAAGTGAGTGGATTCATACATACTCCTGGCTGTTCAACATCTCTTGTGTGAAGAAAATCTGTGGTATGTCTTAAGTGGTGAGAAAGTTGAGTTTAGTGTTGTCTGGCATCACTATTGCATTGCAGCATGATTGAAATGCGGTAGTAAATCTGGCCCTGAGAGTGCATATCCGCTACAGGCAGTTTAAGTGGACTGAAGTAGTCTTCCAAGAAAGGTTTTTTCATGCATCTTGAACTTGACTGACATCATATGCAGTTATCTACTCCAAAAATATCACCAAGAAACAAAATGCGCCAACATGGACTTCCTTCTGGCGCTTACAATATTTGTACCTGTTTTATGCAAGTATGACTATTTTAGTTGCAAGCTGCCCCCACACCACATTTTTTTAATTATTAATGTAAAAATTTAGACTTTGCATGTGGAGTTTGGAAGGGGGTCAAAAGAAAGTAGGCATGGATTTGTCACAGAGTTTGTACAAAGAAGTGATTGCGGCCCTTTCTGGATGGGAGTGAAATCTCATCAAATTGAGAAGGTGAACTCCCTGTACACATGGAGTTCTTGTTACTGCGCTACTTCAACTCTTACCGTTGCAGACCACCAGGAAGGGATCTCTGACTCACTGTTCATTGGGCCCTTTGATGTCCCTGCTGACTACAGGTGAGCCTATGCTGTCTATGTGCGTGCATGTATCTTTTTTAAAGTACATGCACACTAGGAATTAAATGGAGACTATGATATCCTTTTAGTTTTAAGAAGCATTGAGATGGGAAATATGAGAAACAATTAGCTAGAATTAATTTCACACTGTGTTAAGCCTGACTTAAGAAAAGAAATCTGTGTTTAAAAACCACTGTGATTTCTATTTGAAAAATATTGTACGGTAGTTCTCACAATTAGTCATTATATTATCACTGTAAATAGCAAAAATAATTTTGAGACAAAAAGGGTCAGAATGTCAGACTAGAATTTCCTCTGCCTACAAGTCACACTGCCGTGTTGTTTGCAGCATTTTTGTTTTATGCATTACTGTTCTAGCACCTTTTCCTACATAAAATTACACTTGATATATGGTAATACAGTAGGAAATGAATTCTTGAATAAACCAAAACAATTCAGAAGTATCTCTAGTGAGGACAGTGAAGCAATGTCATTGTTACTGAGCTGTGAATCAGGCAGAAAACATCTTCTCCAGAAAGGTGTAATTTATTAGCCTGATGTTTTGAATATTTATGGTACAAGTAAGATTATTCAAATGTGTTTGGTTTTAATCTTGCAGCCATGTTCATCTGAATGAAATTAATTGCCTGTGTAGTAAGCGTAGTGAGGGTAAAAATATTAGAATCATAGTGAAATTAGGAAGCATTACTGAAATCATTGATTACAGACTGAATAAAAGTGAGATGCACAGTCGAAAGGGGAGATAGAAACTGAATCAGGGAGAGATTTTAAGGATTATATACTTTTCATATTTCTATTGTTCTTTCCTCAATATACTTAGCAATTTCTACATTAAGTGACACTGATGACAAACTCGACCAGCTCTTTGTAAGTATTTGCAAAAGATTTTCTAACCTTTGTTCAGTTCTCCAAAAAACTGTGCAAGGAAACAGTAAGAATACCTTGCTTGGCTGAACACACTACCTTCTCAATTTCATCAACTTTAGAAAATTATATTAGATGGTATTTCTTTGCATACCACACAGCATTATGAGTGAAATTTCATCTCCCTGCACCTAGAATTTTCAGTATGCATATTTTCAGTCCATAGATGACAATTGCTATGGTATTGACTTGATGTGACCTTCCAAACTTCCGCAAGTGATTATATGAAACTAAGGTAATTGTTTCAGGAGACCTTTGCTAGATATTGAACATGTTAATAGGTACTAGATCTAAGGCGGACTGGATTGCTAACACTTCCTATACTGTTAGGATCTAGAAAGTGCAGATTATAACCCACTGTCTGGGTGTTTCTTGATAAATAATAAAGCCTGTGCCTGCAAGACTGTTTCTCCTCATAGGTTAGGGTTTGAATGGGTTGACACAGTAGCAGAATGAGTAGAGGTGAGTTTGGAAATGGCAGTTTCAGCTTTACACTTGTCCCTTGCTGTGTTTGACTCAACAATGACAAGTTGAATCAGGAGTTTTACTTGAAAATCACAAGTCAAATGTGGAAGTTAAGGAAGAAACTTTTATTAATGTATCGCTAATACGCTAGTGCTGACTGAAACAATTGCCAACTCAGACAACAGGACTATTTTTTAGACAACAGTTACCTGTACAAGTTTAAAGCTGCAAACTGGGTAGAATAGTCCCAGTGTATAATATTATACAAACCAAACATTTAAGTGTGAATAGAGTACATGTCCATATAATTAGTGTGTCCATGTACTAGTGCATTTGCACTTGCACACATGAACATTTATATTATATGACTACGTGGAGTGCTAAATTATCTGTTTATGTGTGCTTTTGCTTACCAGTGTGGCAGTGAATGTGGGTTTTCTACTTATTTACAAAACAGACGAGTGGTTTTCACTTACACTCTGTACTTTCCTACCAGAAACTTGCAGATGGACGCTAAGCGTTTTTACTTCATTTTAAAAAGCACTCTTGAACTGTTTGTAAATTCACCTGTAAAAGAGAAGATTTTATCAGCGCAGCTGGATGTTTATGAGGACCTTATGCTACATTCAAATTGAAAGGTATTATGTTATCAACAGTCTAGAAAAGAAAAGTTCTTGTACATATAATCCAGCATGAAGGCCTCCAGCACTGACAGCAGAGCCCTCTGGCATACGGAGCACAGAGCTCTCCATTGTCTGATATCCTGGAAGCAGCCCGCTGGGGGTGAAGACTCAAGCACCCTTTCACTTCACAAACATTTTTTTTTCGTTTTGCTCCTTCCTGCAGATATTTTTCTGCCTTTCAACCTTGAAGGTCCTCTAATTAGGCATGGAGTGGACAACTAAATATCAGAATATAGTCAATGACAATTTATTCATATGGCTTGAAATCCTCCCATGATGTTTCACATCATTCTCTTCCTCCACAAATCAATTGATTTTGGTGGCAATTTTACCCAATTAAGGAATAAAAAAATCCTGAATAAGAAACACAATATCTTGTCTTAATTACTTCTCTGCAGAAAATGCTCTAATTGAATGACTTCTCAGTTTTGGCAGTACATGTATATTTGTTGTTAAGACCCTTCTTTCATTCTCAGTAGCATTGTGCATGCAGTATTGATTGAAAGGTGAGTGGGTATTGCACTGTCACTAGGGACTTTTGTGGTGGTCACCTACTTATTCCTAAAAAGTTATATTAGAAAGTAGAGTGGCTAACACTGGAGTGAAGGATAAACCCTGAAAGATGTAAGCAAAACAAATCGTGTGGTTATTTCTTTGCTTGTCGCTATTTTTTCAGAAGTAGCAGCATGGGAGTTGGTGAGGCTTACAGTTACCTAAAAGTAATTCCTACATGAATTAGAGAGATACCACGAAGGAAGCAGTACCATCAAGGAGAAACTGCAAAGAATGGCAATTATAAATGTCCTTGACAAATGGCTAGTGGTGAGATAAATGTCTTTTTCCTTGCCTCATTCTGTGCGTATTCCTTTCTTCTGAAAGAAAACTGCTTTGCATGGCAGCCAAAGGGTACAGTGTATTTTGTTTTTTGCAGCTGAAGGATTATTTTCATGATGTACATCTTCACTTGGAAATTGTATGAAAGTACTAGGTACTTGATGAAGGTCAGGGATATGAATAGAAGAAAAGCTGGCAAATCTGCTAAGACTTTGCCAGTGAAGAGGGATCTTTTAATGTTTAGTTGTTGCTTGTTTTCATTACATACAGTCTCCGCAGATCTCTCTGCAGATCAATATTTGAATACTACACTAACAGATTTATGAGAATTCATGCTGTATGCTGTTCCAGCCAGCTTCCAGAAGATCTGTGTTGCATTTACAGTAAAGCCTCTACTAACTTTTAAGACCAGAATTTGAAGCATAGTAGGATTTTTAAAAGTTCTTTCTGGATTGATAGTTAGCTTCCCTTGAAATACACAGAGGCTGTCACCAAGAAGGGTTTTCAAATGCTGATGCCTATCATGATCCTCAGATTCCAAAAGCTACCTGAAAATCTGATAGATAATTCCTCAGGAATCTTATATGCGGCTGTCACTGGCATTGTTACTTATATGTTCACAACCAGTATCAATAATATGGTAGACCATCATTTATCTTCTTTATGATTAAAGGGTCCTTGTGCATAATTTATTGTATAACTAAAGAATGGTGCTATATTTATTTTCTGTATACATAGAGAAATTGAGGACTCTTATTAGCCAATAGATATATATAGCTGGACCTGGAATATAAGAAAGTTATATTATTATTATTATAGGTTTTGGGTTTTTTTTTTTTCCTTTAGGTGGAAAAAACGTAAGAAGTATGTTTTGTCAATCCTTCTTTTAAAGCAAATAGGCATGAAAATGCATGAAGAGGAGCTGAGACTGTAGTGAAACGTTGTCTGATGGGAGGGGGATTGCATCATAGTTGTATAAATGTGTATGTGTGAGCAACTGGGAAATTCAAAAGGGTCAGCACTCTTTGAGATGTAGTGAAATAGATTAATATGGGAATATATCAAAGCAGTGGATGCAGAGAAGAGGAGAGCCAAAAGCAAAAAGGACTGCTGGAGCAGAAGCCTTCAAAATACTGAAAAAAACTGGAAAACAGTGCATGCATGTTTTATGTTCACTCTGTTGTGCATCTCTTTAATGGATGGTATTTAATGGACAGATGGGGCTGTTGACCAAGGCTAAAATAGTTATGATTTTCTTTCTAGTAAATAAAGAGCTTGCTTTTTAGGCTTGGTTTTTATACCAGTTATAATGAGGCTTCCTTTCAGTGATGCCAAGAAGTGCCTGATTTGCATGTGCAAATTGAAGATTAATATGAGTGAATTCTGTTAGATTTATTAATCTTTTGTTGCCTATATAGAATGTATTGCCTTTTTTTCCTTTTAGGCTTTCGTGTTATATCCTTAGACAACTTAAGTACACAGGCTCTTTTTGTCAGCTGTGACTATGTGTTTTTGCATGATTTTAAATCAAGTATTAAAAAGAATTTTATTTTAAGAGGATCCATAAAATTCCATGTTTTTCCCTTCTTTTTCTTTTTTCTTTTTTCCTCCTGGGCTTAAACAAAAGCAATGCAACTGTTTGCATTCAATGAATACACAGTATTTTGAGACTCTCTCTCTCAAAATAGCTATTCAAATTGGAATCCTGTAGAATTTTATAATTGCTCTGGACCTCTGAGTCATCTGCAGAAATACTTTTAATGATCAATCGACCATAAAACTCATAACTTTTATTTGAGGTCCCTCATCAACAAATTGATTCTGTATTTCCATATGATTAAGGAAAATATCCTTCCAGTTAGGGATTTGCTTTAAAAGGTGAAGAAATAGAGAAACAAAGAGCGACTCCTATTTGTAAGGGTGAAACATCCTACACTAACAGTGCAATAAGATTATTAAAAGTGAGCATTTGATTCATTTCCAGTGTGCCCCTCGTACACATGATCACAGCTTCCCTCTTAGAAAGTGAGGGATAAAACAATTTCTTCTCTTGCATGCAATTCCTTCTTAGCACAGGATTAAAGGCTTATGCAAAGAGGCAGGACAAAATTCATTAACTTAGCAACCACACAGTTTCACCAAACGCTACTGATGCTGCAGCTGGAATATATGTATGTGTAACTTAGAAACAAATTTCACATTTTAGCGTTAGTGACAGGTGAGCTGCATTGGTAATTCCATCCTTTGCAGCCTGTCTAAAATAACTATATGCAACTATTCATGCATGTAATTCAGCTACCTGGTTCATTAACATTTAAACAGTCTGTTAGGCAATGACCATAAATTAGATGCCTTGCAGATCCTTGGCAAAAGTAAGTTTAACAGCCGTTGATACACTAAAGCCTTGTCAAGAAAAAATACTTACATGCTATGCAGTAACAAACATGTATGTTTTATGTTACTGCAGAGTATGCCCTTTTAAGGATGGCATCTAGTATCACTGGGGCCTACCATATAGAAATACGGTGATTATATGGAAGGAGGGTAAACACAGCTACACTTAGTTACAGGTAAATAGTAGTCAAGTTACCTGTGTCTGGAAATGGCTGATGATGTAAGGTCTAATCCAGAATACTTTTAGAGCACGGAAAGATTCCTATGGATGGAAGAAAAAGGACTCCATGACCCCCCACCAGAGAGCTGAAGGGAGTCCCACTCCCCTGAAACATGTGAGCACCGTTATGTCTCCACAAAGCAGTGGATTGTGGAAGTAGCTGGGAGAATCTCATCCTGTTTTGTCTCCCAAGGTTTGATATCTCTGTTTCTTAAGCAGCCAATTTAAGCTGTTTAGAATGTAGATGTTACCCCAAAGCCATTCATCTGTGGATCGGTCTCCCTAGTGTCACAGCTCCTTCATGACTGTACCTCTACCATTGTGTAGTACTTCACACTTTAATCTCTTTGTGGTTAGGACCATTCACACCACCTTCATCTTTCCGTTTTCACTTCTGGCAATGAACCCTAGCACCAGGCTGAAAGGTGTAAAACTGGGCTTGTATACATTACAAAACCAGGCGTATATGCTGCATACCCTGGGTATTTGTCCTGTGGCATGAGAGCATGTGAAGGAGTTTAAGGACACAAAAATCTGATGGGATACTGGTTGAAGTATGGCAGAGGGAGTCAGACCTGGTGATTGATATTGTGTGCTTTAAAAGACCTTCAGATCAGCTACACTGAAAACCATACTGAGGTGCTTTTTGAGAAAGAACTACTGGGTTCGCTTCAAAGGAACCCAGGATTAATCCAATATCTTTCCAACATGGGTGATGAGGGGAAGGGACCAGGTCCTTGGACCTCGGCTGATTCAAATTTTGACACTTTTCATTAGTAATGTGAACATTTTCACATTTTTGTACCCATTGGGCTTTAATATGCATGTCATTTGATACAGTAAGTACAGAAGCAACACTAGTTTAGAGGTAAAAATGGAGAACAACAATTTCAAGGAAACAAAAAATTCTGTCATTCCTATGTAATACATATGACTATGTTTTTTGTGGCTTGCAATCAACAGCAGAAACACTTTACACTTATATCATCAGGTGCTACTACAGTACCAGTTCTGGAAACTGCTTCCATGTGTTTCAGGAGCCTACTTATGGTAACTGAAATGATAATTATTTTGTTACCNAGCTGAAACTATGCTTTCTGAACAACTGAATTAACTTTGCATTTGGAAAGATGGTTTTGGTGTGAGTCGTGCGATGTTCTCCCACCTTGTCATGGCCAGCTAGTGGATCAGTTATGCTCTAAATAAGCGATGATCCTAGGAGCATTTCAAGACAAGATTTTTTAGCTATTCAAAGAGCAAGCCTGACAATGTGTGGTGGGGACCCACCTGACTGGCAGCTTAATGCTCTGTTGCAATGTCATTAACAGCTCAATGTGTTGCTGGCTGTGTGGACAGTCAGACTGTCCCACAGGGTATGTGCGAGGCCCTCGTTTGGACTTGGGAAAGGCAGATCTGAAAGAAATACGGGCTCCTCACAACTCCCAGGAGATCAAAACAATTGATTTTACTGATACCCAGAACAATCTTTCTTGGCAAACTCTTTGGGAAAGTGCGGCTCTGTGGACTGGGGCTTGATTCAAGTACATATTGAAACACCCAAATTAGGAGTTTACTATTGCCATTAAAACAGAAATGGCAACTAGACTCTGAAAAAGTCCTCATCATTTTTTTATAACCTTTTAGATGCCATAGATGTGTTAGACCTGGAAACACTAAATGAGAATTTTTAAGAGTAGAAGTGATTTTTATTTTCGTAGTCTTGAGAATTTTTCCACAGGGCTTTAATTCTTTACTACTACCACAAATTTGCATAGCTGTTTTACTGAACTTCTTTGACATATTTTGAAATATAAGAAATGAAATAATTTTTTTAATTATTCCGATTTTATTGGACATCTTTATTGTCTTGTACACTAAAACTGTAGATTGTTTTGGGAACAGCTATAATATTTTTGGGAGAATGTTCTGGAGAAACAGAAACATGTTTGCAATAACTTATTGTCACTTCTTTTCCTCTTTGCTATCCTATCTATTGTAATTACAGTATTGATTAACTCTGCGTGATTAGTTCATGACTAAGTGAACATAACTTATTTTACTGGTTAAATCAGCAATCAGGAAGTGTTTACTGATTTCTTTAGCATTTCATACTCATTAGAAAATAACCTGTATAAAATCATTTGGTGCTTCTGTAGACATAATGAATATGTGGGTGCTATCTTCTCATTCTAAACTTCACCTCCTTTCAGACAACTGACGTAGTTCAAAGAATTCTCGATTAGTTATCACATTTTGTTTTTGACTACTGATGAATACAACCCTTAGAAAGGTGAAACATTAGAAAATATCTTTCAGAGGCTCATATTGACTGATTTTATTTTTAGATTTATTTTACATTAAATTTCAATACTTCATTTGTCATGACAGACATGATATCTGTGACTTACAAAAGAAGTATTTTAATAGACAGTGCATTGCCACGGAATAGAGATGTCCATCTATGAATACCTTTCATTTTCTAGCTGTTTTGTATATTATTTTAAACTCTTTTAAGCATCATTGTATTTTTTTTTAAGGTACATCTAACTGCTGATTTTTTTAGAACTCTTCACATAAAGAGTGCTTTGCTGGTAATGTTTTCAAATCTGTGAAATTAAACACATTTATTGCAAAAATAATTCTAGACATAAACTAGTATATTTCCAGTGAAATAAGTGGAATTTTGCAAAAATGTATCAAGCAAAATACTTCATAATTTGCATTCCATAATGTTAATATAGACCCTTTTGTCATGAAATATTATCCAATTTCTAAAATTATCACTCTTTCATGATGAAAAGCAAACACATTTTCCAGTCTATGCCTTAACTCTGGCATAGAGTGTTTATTTATTACTGGATGTTCTTGTTAACTCTTAACATATTACATTTGTTGTATGTATCACCATTATGTATAGAAATACATAATAATGGCCCCAATCTCTCTTAAATCAAAATATTATTCAAGCTATTGAAAAATAAAAATCATGTGAGAATAGATATCTGAAGCCTATTCTGTGGGAAGCCTTGGCTTTTTGCATCATCCAGCATAACTTCCTAGTTCCTTGGAGACTTCCCTGTTAATTTGTTTATGATGTTGGCCCAGAAGGCCTGTCACTCTCTTTCCTGGATTGTTTTGATTTTCCCGTGTTTGCCAGTTGAGAAGTTACTGTGAGCTCAGCAGAGATGGAGGTAGGACTTCCAGCTGAGTAACTGCAGCATCATCCCCAAAGTGTTGCCGCATATATGGTTCTCTGAGCTCACTCTGTCTATGGAAGCTGTGAAGTCTCATAGCTGTGAACCCATCTTCTGCCCTACAAGTGAAATTAAAAGTTAAATCCAGTTGGCAGCCGCTGACAAGTGGTGTTCCCCAGGGCTCAGTATTGGGGCCAGTCTTGTTTAACATCTTTATCAATGATCTGGATGAGGGGATTGAGTGCACCCTCAACAAGTTTGCAGATGACACCAAGCTGGGCGGGAGTGTCAATCTGCTCGAGGGAAGGAAGGCCCTGCAGAGGGATCTGGATAGGCTGGATCAGTGGGCCGAAGTAAATTGTATGAGGTTTAACAAGGCCAAGTGCCAGGTCCTGCACTTGGGTCACAACAACCCCATGCAACGCTNGAGGTGCTGGAGCGTGTCCAGAGAAGGGCAACGAAGCTGGTGAAGGGTCTAGAAGACAAGTCTTGTGAGGAGCGGCTGAGGGAACTGGGGTTGTTTAGCCTGGAGAAGAGGAGGCTGAGGGGAGACCTTATTGCTCTCTACAACTACCTGAAAGGAGGTTGTAGTGAAGCGGGTGTTGGACTCTTCTCCCAAGAAACTAGTGATAGAACGAGAGGGAATGGCCTCAAGTTGCATCAGGGGAGGTTTAGGTTGGATATCAGGAAAAATTTCATTATCGAAAGAGTGGTTAAGCATTGGAACAGGCTGCCCAGAGAGGTGGTAGAGTCACCATCCCTGGAGGCATTCAAAAAACATGTAGACGTGGCACTCCAGGGCCTGGTTTAGGAGGCATGGTGGTGTTGGTTGATGGTTCGACTTGATGATCTTAGAGGTCTTTTCCAACCTTAATGATTCTAAGTATGCACCACATCAGCTATTAGTAATGGGAAAGGAGCAGGCCTTCTACACATCTCCCCTATCTTTCATGCTCAAGGAAATCTGGAACTTTCTTCAGTCTGTGTTCATTTAATCCCATATTTTGGGCCAATACAAAAAGACATAGTAGTGCCCTATGACTAAGATCAGGACTCTGCAGTTTCCTCTGCAGGAAGAAATAGCAGGTCCACGCCAGTAAGAGTGTATGTTGAAATAAGTAGGATGGATAAAGGCTGGCAACAGGGGAACACAGGTGAACGGATTTGCCTATTTAGCCAGTGCAGCTTGGGACTCCTTATCTAATACAGTATGAGAGTTTCAATAAATTAGTTTTGCATAGACCAGAATTTAAAGTTTCTTTAGAAACTATCACAACTTCTTCCTCATTGTGACATTGGGATTACATAGAACATTCTGACTAATTTAGCCCTGATTTACATTTCAGTACATGTTCATCTATGACTGCTTAGCTCCTGTCTATAGCTCATGGGGTTTTCAAGTAGCCTTCCAGACTAGTCTGAGAAAAACTGTATGGATTTTCAGTTGTTGTGTTCTTTACTTAAACACTTCATTATATTTCTAGTTTCATATCTTAAAATGACTTGTTAATCAAAAGTTACTTGTAAAGTTTTTTTAGTTTTAAAGCAGGAATAATTTTTCACTGCAAAAAAAGCAAAGGAAGAAAAAAGTGGATTCATGCCTATATCTATAAGCACAATACCTAAATTAGCAAATCAAGACGTAGTCCGCTCACACTGAAATTAGGAAAGTTGCTGGCTTTTTTCCTGCCCCCTCCCCCTTTTTTTAGCCTCAGATCTTTTTCAAAGCCACAATAAATGGTTTTGCATAATGGCTGAGTCTTAATTTATTCCATTTGAATTATTTAGCATTCATTTATACAATATTGGATCATTTTATTTCAGGATATAACATTTATCATGGGATTTTTCAAGGAGTAGCATGTAAGTGTCAAGACAAAGTTATATGTTACACAGTTTTTTCCATATTTAGCTTGATAAATCAGGCATTAGTGATTGGTTGTTATAGTAATACAGGCTGCAGGGGCCCTACAATATCAGATAACTTTGAGTTCTGTCAAAGCCCATGGTGTTCAGAGGAATCCTTCAGAGAGTGTAAAAATAAGGCTGGTGTGCTAGCTATATTTGGCATTCACTACAGGAGAACCCATGTAGCATAGAACAGATGCTCTAAGCGAGAATGACATTATATGTCTGCAAAGGTAAGATTTCTTTTTGCTTTTAGACATTTTTTGAGACATGAGAATTTATTGAAATGCATATTGTTTCAAATGGCTAGGAAAGGAGATCGGCTGTTATAGTGGAAACAAGACAAATACTGAAACAGATCAAAAAGGGGGCAGGAATATCTTTAGGAGAAAAAAGGAAAAGCAAGTCATGTCTTTTTATACAGAAAAAGGTGGAAACCAGTAATAGAGCCTGTCTGCTGTATCTACGTAGCTCAAGGGAACCGAGGGAGAGATGGGACTGAACTTGTCCCACACTGGTGAGCAAATCAAATCCTGGTGCATTTTCATCAACTGTCAGAAACAGACAGATATTTCTTTGGGGCCAGGCAGGAAATTAGGCTATTAAGTTACAGCTTTTTCACAGAGCCCTTGTCATTCTCTTCTCCTATCCTACAGATGTTCTATCAAAGCAAGTCATTGTAACCATTTATCTTTCCAAACTTAAAATACTTTTTCCAGAACTAATTTTTTCCCTCAGTACTTGAGGTCTTTGTACTCTGTGTCTTGCTTCCCTGATCTTGTACAGATCTGAGATTAATTTGCACTAGCAAGGAGTTCAACAACAAAATCAATTTCAATTGGGTCAGGTGAGGTCACTCCCAGCTCAGTAGTGTGAGGAGAGAAATAGATTATTATCATTCTGGGAACACTACTACTTCAGTATGGAGAAAAAAAAATAAATTGTCCACTAAAGACCTTTACAATGATTTTCATAACTTTGGAAACAATTAATTTTTTGGTTACTTTCTTCAACATTGGTATAGCCATCTATATACACATAATTTGTGCTACAAAAAGATTTTGTATTCCTTAAGAAGAATGGAATAGAATTTGTTAACTAACTCACTGGTAACATTTCACTAAAAATGTGGCACTGTCAAACTGATACAGCAATACCTTTGATAGGTCTTTTTATATCCTTGGCACGTAGCAGGTGTAAATTGAACAACAACATTCCCTCTGTTAGGTATTCCATGCACCATATCACAAAAGGGCAGTTATAACGAGAATGTAAGTTACACCTTTAAAGAGAAGATTTTAGATTAAAAAAGTGTTTAAATGTTTAAAATTTAATTTACAAGGAAAGAAAACCCATCCTATCTACAGAATCTGTTATTTAGTGTCTATCTTATCTCATAGCTTAGAAGGACAAAAAAAAAAAGAAGCAGCATCAGCTTAAAATGGTTAATAAATCATTAGTATTTAATGTGAACTGAATTTAAATTATTTCTTCCCTCAGATACAGAATACTAGTTAAGAAAATGCTTTGGGTCTGTTTTCAGCATGTGCGTGTCTGTTTGTTCATACAGAATCAGATTTTCAGGTGAGTAAGAGCTGTACGGTTCCTTTAGCTTCAGGACAGCTGTACAAACCTGCAATCTGGCCCACACAGGCTAAGAGGAAGGTAAAGCTGCTTGACTAAAATTGATGGGCCGTGTCCTTGTTTCTGCTGTGTCCATCTTAAATTTTTGTGAGCTGAAGAGTGACATGTATGATCTTAGGTTTTTTAAGTTAAAATCTGTATTCTGCTGTCTGTGAAATAACATTCTTTGGAGTTAAAGGTTCCATATATTTATGTTGAATAGAAAACAGGAAGTGGAAGTACTTTTCATAAAGGAAGAAGATTCCTTTATGGAAATAAAATTTTTCAAAAAAAGAAAAGAAAACTATTGGAATAATTTCATTTGTGGTGTAGCAGCCCTGTCTTCAGGTGTTGACCTAATCAGTTTCATTATATGCAAAAATATTCAGATTTTCTGGGTCAAATTCTCCCCAAGTGTATTTTCTCTGAAATCTGTGGAGTAACGCCAGCAATGAATCTGGCCTAATGGTCTCAAATTTCCTGCATTTCCTCTTTGTGTCATCAAAACATGCAAAAGTAAATAATCAGACTAATCATTCTTTAGAGAAATAGATACTAGATATATGTTTCTTTACAAGAGTTTGAATTAAATCCTTTGTCAATATAGACATATTTTGACTCCATGTTCAAGTATGGGTTTAGATGATTAACTGAACATCTTTGGAAAAAAACTAACCTGAAAAAGCCTATAGTCAAAGTTTGTTTTATTGCAAAAAATAAAATCCTTTCTTCCCTTAGTCAGGGCCAGAGTTTTCGACAAGAGTTAAATAAGCGCTTGACTGTGTGCTGGCAATAGACAAGGTTTCTTACAACCAAATTTGCCTTCATTGCCATGTATTCAATGTTTAGCCACATACTTCCCTTTCAAAATATCACTGATTACTACTCAAACTATTGCATTGCACAGAGCATTGAAAATGTATCCCAAAATGCTTTGGTATTTGGCAGTAATACATTTTAGGCTTTACACTGACATAAGGCTTTTAAATTTTCAAAGGGCTGGGTGAAGACTCCCTGATTATTTTCTCATTACTCTGTGAACTAACAGTAGTTCAGGATTAATCTCTCAATATTACAGATGAAAAAATGGACGCAGAGAGTATAAAGGCTGGGTCTGTACACATAGTTGCCAAATTGCCCTTTCAGGACAAAACTGTTATTCCAATGGTTCATGATACAAGATATTCCTAATTTTCCACAGTAAAATTATATAGGTCCTTAAAGTAAAAAAACTTGAGCCTACCTACTATGGTGGGTTAGTGTGAATGCCTTGTAATCATATAAAAGTGAGACTAGCATATAACACNGTAATTTTATATTTTATATAAAATGTAATTACAGTTTTAGGTTGCTTAGTATGAAACTCACTGGACATTGCACAACAGTATTTGTATTAAATCTAGATTAACTGATGTCTTGAATTGTGCCATTCTTCCTTCAGGGGCTGATCCAAAGGCCTTTTGATGTTAGTTAGCTTTGGCTCAGATGCAGAAGAGATCATTGCAGCTCCTGTTATAGTTAACAAAAACAATCCTCAGATTTTATTAGCTGTTAGATCGCATCTACAAAGCTGAAGGTCATATATCAAGCTTCTGGGGAAGGACACTAGTGGCAGAGGAGGTAATAAGGTTTTTTTGTGAGAAAAAAAAGGATTTTTTAGAGGATCGCTTAGAGCTGAAAGCTAGTGTTTAGTCTAGGTGCATACTAATCATCTGACAGTAATCAGACTGGAGTCTGATGAGCATGAAGACAGGAATGTAAAATGAAATTTCTGAATAGGTCAGGAAGTGGTTACAATAATCATGACTATTTGAGTGACTGTTACACTACTGTACCTGCTTTTTCACAGCAGAGATCTGTGTTAGAGACACTCTAACTCAGTGAGATCTTTGGGTCTCACTTGGCTTTACACTGCTGGAATACAACTGGGTTAAATGAAGCTATTCTTTATTTACACTAATGATCACAGATCAGATCGGCCTTGTATTTTCCAGCGAGGCATGAAACTGTAGACTTGATTATTTGTGAGCAAAGTACTACTTGGATGAATAAGCATGCTTACTAATGGCCTGACTGAAATGGCTAAACACAGATGAGATAAATTCCATCCTGCTCACTTAATTCTTGCTCTTTCAATTAGATGTGTTGTCTTTCTCACTCTGTCTCAGCCCATTTTATTACTTTTCCTATTTGTATCACACTACATTGCTGAGCAGCCTACACAACTATCAGTTTCTGTACTTGAAATGAGAACACTTCAAAAGATGACAGAGGTGACTTCTTAATATTAAAGTTGATAAAGTAAAGATAAAGCTCTTTTG
>WAAD01023354.1:48862-164391 GCA_013389945.1 Fregata magnificens | reverse complement strand
AAGCTCCTCCGCCAGCTCCCTCAGCACTCTCGGGTGGATCCCATCCAGCCCCATAGACTTGTGAGCATCCAGGTGGCGCAGCAGGTCGCTGACCGCTTCCTGCTGGACTGTGGGGGGTTTATTCTGCTCTCGGTCCCTGTCTCCCACCTCAGGGGGCTGAATACCCTGGGGATAACTGGTCTGACTATTAAAGACTGAGGCAAAGAAGGCATTAAGTACCTCAGCCTTTTCCTCATCCTTGGTGACAATGTTCACCCCAGCATCCACCAGAGGATGGAGATTCTCCCTGGCTCTCTTTTTGCTGATCATGATCAGCACTGAAACATGATCATGATCAGCACTGAAACAAAGACTCAAAGGCTGATCAGAACAAGCATGTTTCCTTTGACTTTTGGAAGGTAATTGTGAAGTTGCATCTGTGGGCCCAGAAGACTCTGATATTTTAAGAGAACAGGTCAACATAGTGGTGGTAAAGAATTATGGGTACCCATCAATATGCATTAATTTTTACAGAGACATGGCAAGGGTCTCTCTGTTTTTCAAGGTGTTCCTGTTACATATGGGACTGGTTGAGGAGGTATATATATATATAGCCTGTTTAGAAAGTTGTCACCCGACACTATGTGGGCAGACAGGTTCTTTTAGGAATCCTTGGCAGAATGATGACAGCACTAAGTTGTAGTTACAGTTAAAGCTTTATTTTTTTAACAGAATTTTATGATCAACATAGCATAGAATTTTATGATCAGAGTAGCACAGGATTTTAATAAGCAGAATTAATGTAGCACAATTTTATAAATAGCATAGCACAGAATTTTATAGCACAGCTTAGCTTGTGTTTTCTGATCACCTGGACGCTCTGCAGACTGGGTCAAATCTTAATACTTGGCTTGCCGTATCAATATAACAATCATTATCTAGATTCGAAATAGGTAAAACAACAGGAGTCACCTCATTCAGTCCTTGGAGGAAGCAGATGACAGTGGAGGCATCCCTGGCCACCAAAGGATCACGGGTTTTGCCGTTCCGCGGCAGTTCCAATCCAAGTCTCACTTAGGACCTGTAACTGCTTGATTTTATAGACAGTGCTCTGTGTGCTGCTACGCTTCCCTGTTCTATGATGGGGTCATCACAAGCTGGCTGGCCAGGTGCCTGGGACCTTCAAGGCCGGTAAGGAGGGGAGTAGTCAGCCTGATGCCCAGGAACCTTGAGTCCGATAGGGAGGGGAAGAAGAAATCTGTGTGGTGCACAGGACCTTCAGGGCCTGATAAGGAGGGAAAAGGCGGCTGATACGTGACCATCTTGGTCACAGAGAATGGCCGTTTGCTGTATAAAATGGTGTTAGTTATGCCAACCATCTACTAGAGATCAGGAACAGGGGGTACTAGTCACAAAAGTCTATACCACTTTTGAAAAGAGGTTTGGAAACAATTAAGCCCCACATCATAAGTACCTCTCACATTGCAAAAAATGTGGTCAGACACATTTTTCTGATCATCCTGGACAAGTTGGAAATGCTAACAGGACAGGAGGACTGTGACTGGTCTTTATTCAAAGGAAGGGCTTTAATAGAAATAAACACGTCACCTTCCCAGAGGCAAGGCCCACCCCAACCCCTTGAAAGAAAAATGAAGGATGGCACAGGACAGCAGCCTGGTCAGGACAAGAAGAACAAAAAGAACAACAAGCTGTGCCAAGCAGTGCAAAAAAATGGGAAACCCAGAAAAAAGGTGACCTGTTCCATTCGTCACCCCAGGTAGTATTTTCCCCATAATGCAAACCAAAAGCTATAATCAAGGAGTAGGAAAAGTGGGAAAGAAGGGGTGATTCTCACACTGGTGGCAGCCATTTTCCATGAGAACCCGCCATAACAAGGTGCAAGGCCATGGCCACAGCAGCATACCCAAAAGAAGGGCAATGAAGCTGGTGAAGGGTCTAGAGAACAAGTCTTATGAGGAGCGGCTGAAGGAACTGGGGTTCTTTAGCCTGGGGAAAAGGAGGCTCAGGGGAGACCTTATCGCTCTCTACAACTACCTAAAGGAGGTTGTAGCAAGGTGGGTGTCGGTCTCTTCTCCCAAGTGACAAGGGATAGGACAAGAGGAAATGGCCTCAAGTTGTCCCAGGGGAGGTTTAGATTGGGTATTAGGAAAAATTTCTTCACCAAAAGGGTTGTCAAGCATTGGAACAGGCTGCTCAGGGAAGTGGTTGAGTCACCATCCCTGGAGGTATTTAAAAGACCTGTAGATGTGGTGCTTAGGGACATGGTTTAGTGGTGGACTTGGCAGTGCTGGGTTAACGGTTGGACTTGATAATCTTAAAGGTCTTCAGTTTTTCCTTTTAAATGAAGGTGCTCAATCACTCCTTTGTTTCAGGTGCTGCAGATTTTAACTGGTACAATATGTAATCATTTGGAAGAGGTCTAATGTTCTTTTGGTTGAGTGAGATTCAGCCAGAAAAGCTTCAGCAGTCATAGCAAAATGATCAGGTGTAAGGATATGCTTATTTTTGGTTTGCACAAGAGGAAGAACTCCACTTTCTGTTCAGCTTTAAAATTTGTTCCTTCTGCTCAATACACAAAGAAAAGTTTCTCTATAGTAACATTTTCCTATGTTTTCTGTCTATGCAAGTTAGTCTAATAAAAATATATACTACCTTTTCTTAGTTCTCAAGAACTGTTCAGATCTTTGACTAACACCCAACTACCAGATTCCCCAGGAATTGTGTTTGGGACACATCTACAAAACACATACAGTCTTTATTTGCCAGTTCTAAAAGCTTGGGGAAAATGAACAAAAATCCAAAATTTCTTGAGATTATCTCACAGGAAGGTAGAAATTTGGAAGACTATAAGCCTTGCTTGAAGCTGCTGTTGCCCACTTTTGTTTTGGGTGAAACTGAGTGTGCCCACACTGGAAGATCTGAACCACAGGATTCTTTTCAGGAAACACATTTATAAAAGCTTTAATGGTAACTGCTGTCAGAGTTCTGAAATATTTGTAATGAATCATTCAGTGATACATATTGGCCTCCTCTTCTCCCACTGAGTCATAATTTTCAGTAGGAGTAAGCATGGGCAAAATGAAATCTTCTGAGCCCCTTTTGCCTTTCTCTGATGATTGGTCTACAGAACATCAGAATTAATTAAAAGGCTGCTAGCAGGAATTGAATTTGGTGATAAGAAAAAGGCAACTATCATCAACTTCAGTGGTAATTGCAATAATCAGAACATACAGGAAAGGCCCTCAGTACCAGATACAATATATAAATAAATCTCAGGTGTCAAGCTTCAAAATTACAAATGAGAAAACATCTGCTCAGTTGCTAGCTGAACTTAAAAACATTCGAAATTCACTAGTCATGTCCCAGATAAGATTGCAGGTTCTATATATGCTACAACTGAAGTTCTGCACCTGCTAAAATATCTCCTGGCTAAGTTGAGTTGGGATGCTGAAACTAGAAAAAACACCAGCAAAGTCCCAAGCTATGTCCAGTTTTCCCTTAGACAGTGGTGTCAGTGTCCATCCTTCTGTCATGAACCTGTGGCTTGCGCACTCATTAGGGAGGCTGAGGGTTCACTTTGCCCATAAAAGTAATGCAGCCTTACAGCTGCAGGGAGGAGGTATATTCCATAGGCACATATATATTACCAGAAGATAATGCCAAATTTGTGAACCCAACAGGACAATGAGCAAGAATAGCCCTGAGTCTGTGGATCTCTAAGACAATTTTATGTTAGACAGCTTTAGGGTCAACAGAGAACAGAGAAGCTTTAGCAGAGGTCAGAATCCAGAAGTCCCACTGCTGGGCAAATGACTTAGGGCAGTGAGTCCTGGGCCTTCAGTGTTCCTTGTTTCAGAACCACTGAATCGATGCTTTAACTGCAGCTATGGAAGAGGTGTTCAGGAGCAGTGCTGGCACTTTCAGCAATCCCTCTTGAAAAAAAAAGGAGGAAAAAAAAGGAGGAAAAAAAGGAGGGGGGAAAAAAGGAGGGAAAAAAAAGGATTGCTCTTCTGCAACCTCTCAGGTGCCTTATGCTATTCACGGAGAAAGACACTGTGTTCAGTCTGTTATTAACTTTAAACAGTTCCCTGGTCAACATGCTGGATTTTCGGCTATTTTGTGAAGTGCCTAATTCTCCTCGTGCAGGAATCACAAGTACATAACTCTGATGATAGCTTATATTTCTAGAGTTTTTATTGCATCTAAATCCCAATTCCTAGAGCTGTAGTCTTATTTCATTGCCTCTTTGTAATCTTCAGAGTATGGAATGCATCATTCAGTAGCATTAAAGATCTGAGTATACAGCATCCCTCTATTATCTTCAAAATGTTTGTGTATTCTCAGGCAGACAAGAAGTTTTACCAAAAAAACTGCAGGGCAAAAAGCACACTGTAAAATGTCCAACTGCTTCTAAAATAGCATCCTGTAAGAGCTGGTATAAAAACTGGAGAACAAAATGATACCAGTAAATTCTCTGTGGTGACTCACAATTGGGAAGGTTTTAGGAATTCTTCAGATCTTGTTTTTTTCTTTCATCATGTTCAAATAGAATCCTTTCAATAACATGGTTGCACTAACTCCAGAAAAAGAAAATGTACTTTACCTTTTCCATGCAGTCCTGTGGCCTTGATTAAGAATAGCCTCTGATGTATCAGCATGATTTAGATTCATGGACAGGAGCTAAGGAAATGGCTGTGCTGAGGTGTTGAGTAAACATGTAAATTTTGTTGCTCTTACTTAGACAGTGCTCTTCCTGCCTTGATTTGAAGGAATAAGGTTGATATATACGACAAAGTCTGAAAGATTGGACCTTAAGTTTATGAAATTTTCATTCATTCGTAGCACTGTACAAGTGTTTTTCAATAAACTAGAATTCTACAAAAGGACCACCTCCTGTGTAAAGTACCGATCGGAATACATAGGGTCCGCCTATGGCTCCGGTCTGCCGGGGTCAGCCTCACCTGTCAAACACAAACACACATTGGAACAGGTTGCCCAAAGGTGGTGTGGAGTTTCCATTTTTGGAAATATTCAAAACATAACTGGACGAAGTCCTGAGCAATGTGATCTAAGTTGACCCAGCTTGGGGAGGCTGGCAGTGGAGGAATAGATGACCTCCAGAGGTCCCTTCCAACCTATAGTATTTTATGAACTTTTCAATCAGTGTAACCACCTGGTGGAATAGGAGAGCAATAGGCAAAAGACTTTGTACGAGTGTGAGCAAAGTGATGGTCCTGAGCTCGTTCTAGATCCTTTCAAGCACTAGATTAATATAACACTTCCGGGTGGGAACTAGTTTCTATCAAGGCAGCTGGGTGGGCAGGGGCAAGATCTGAGGTCTACCTGCTGCTGGTATTGATGCATTTTATCAGCATAGCTTTAAGCATCACATCAGAATGGCTTTTTCCACTGATATAAACAGTGAAGCCAGACATTTGGAGGGCATCTCTGAAATTCATCTTATCCCAAGTCCTGTTGTGAGCGGAAGAATTTCAAAGTCACGTTTCATGTAACTTCAACATGTTTTATATGAGGGAGATCCTCAGGTTACAAGGCAGAAAATCAGGAGTGGTATTCATCTTTTATCTTTTAATCTTGCAAGGAAATTTAGAATGACATTACATATTTTGCTACTTACCCTAGCACACTGAAATGGAAAAATAAAAATAGGTATTGAGTAACAGACTAGAAATCATTTGCTGTGACTAAAGAGATAATAGATCATATCTAAGTTATTACTGGCATTTGATATGTCTCATTTTTAGTTTGATTAATGAAATGTGCTTATATCAGGAATGATCAGTTGTAATGGAATTATGGGCCAATGGAGAAGCTGAAATAATTCCATGAGTCTAAATATTAGAGACATTAATGAATTAAGAATATTTAATATTAACTACCAAGAACTACAGAAAAAAGTCAAGCTAAATATGAAATGCTGAAAGAATGAAGAAACTGCTGGGATTATGGGCTATAAATCTAAGATTAATATATTATTTGAATAATTTTGTATCTGAATTAATTTCAAAAATATTGTTTCTGCTTCTGCTGCATTTGGGAACAAATCAGACTCCAATTCTGGGCAAGTTAAAACCTCTGTGAATCCTAATGTTTCTATTTAACAGCTTTTGAACAATTTATAGCATGACGTCTTCTTTGTTTACATCTAAAAATAGTAGTAATTTAATGGTGAGTATAACTCTTTTCATTCAAAATATCAATTATGCCCTCTCTGCAAAGGAACCTTATCTGTCTGTGTTCTTGAACAGTAGGAAAAAAGTCTCTATAGGGTCTCTTTGGAGGTAGAAGTCAGGGAAAGGGTCTTTCAGATGGACTTTGGGGAGCAAGAGACTAACTGGTATTCACAGTCCTGTGCTGGGTTTCCATTAGCAAGAGAAACTGATGATAGAATGACTTCTGTCATGTACTCTTCTTTATCAGTAAAGACAGTTCAAAACATAAACTTTTCCTGAATATACTGGGAACTAGCTACTAAGACTTTCCTTGTTTATTATACAAAATCTTCTTGATCAATGCTGCTGAAAGGACTCTTCCCCCACAGTTCTAGCAGTTTGCTGGCTGTTGGCTCAGCTTTGTCTTTGGTGTACATCTGATAACAAGTGCTTATGGCTGTTTGATACTGTAGGAGGCACCGGGACATTTCTGAGGAAGGTAGCTGAGAATATTCTCGTTGCTGACCATGCTGATGGAAAGCATGGTTAGATTGCTCTGCAAGTTGCTGGGTCAGTGCAGGACACAAGAAGCCATAACTGAGTAGGTTTCCAAGTACCTGGAGAGTGGAAATAATAACTTTAACTCCTATAATACTTTAAGGAAATTTATTTACTTCTGTCATTCATTTTTTGCATCTTTTGCTAGTATGACTCCTGTTTTTATTTTTATGTTCTTGACGAATACCCTTTTCCCCCATAACAGATAAAGCTGGGGAATTTGATATAGAAAAATTCTATGAAATTTCCCGAAAGCAAATTTTTATTAGCCTAGAATAATGTTGCTACAGGATGTGTTTCTTTTCTGTGATTCAGAAGCTCATGTGAGTTATCCATGATTTCAAAGGCAGTCCCAAGAGCTCAGTCAAGGAACTATTTTGTCACCATTTGGCACTGCTCTGTCCTTTGAGTCCTAGATGAGACAAAAACAGTAAAAAGGAACACAGCAAATGAGTGCCCTCGGAATGAATAAAATGGCATGCATTTATGTCTTTTCTTTAATATCTTGAATTTTAATGATACTACTGAGAATGAGATTCCCTTTACATTTGTAATTATAAAGGAGAGCAGATGGTGAAGGCTTAACTTGAAGTGTTAATTAAAATAGCTTACACAGCCAAGCCTCTGCTTGAATAAAGTACATCAGGAAGATGTAAGACATGAGTGAGTGCCCTGTTCTAGTGAATTATTCTTAAATAAAGCTACCTTGGAGCAAATTCATCAGCGATACATAATATCATGTCAGTGAAATCTCTTCCTCTTGAGTTCATGAAACAAGCCCTAGACTACATGTTCTAAATGTATGTTTCTGGAAGTGAGAACAAGTCTAGATTCACTAGGAGGATTTGTATACCTGACTGCCTTAGTAAGCATTGAAATAAAACAAAGGGATCTTCAAAAAACAAGGCTTCCTCGCTCTCTCTGTGCGTTTGTTGGCAGGCACATGCAGGAGCACTTCTGTGTGGGCTGTGCGGAACTGAAGGAATGCCAATACACCTTTGGGATTCATCTCGTTAATTCATACAGGTGACTCAACATAAGAGAATTGGTTCAGAGAGAGTGCCTAAGCCCCCCACCTTCGTAAAAAACAGTCTGAGGGTGGTAACTGTCAGTCTGCTATACTCAGCTCTTGGAAGAACTCAGCTTGGTTACAGAAGACCCAGTTTTAGACGGTTTTTTTGCTTGATTTGGTATAGAGCTCCTTAAGTCCTCAGCAGCACATCACAGCCACCTAGATATTTTGTAATCAAAGATGAAGTTGTTCACTGGAGCAAGGACTAGAAGCCAGTTGCCCATACCTCCTTTGAACTGATCACTGGACTAGTCATACATACGCACTTTTTTCTCATTTCATTCTCTGAGCCAGTATATTTTCAATTGAGCTGTAAAAAACCGAAAGGCAATCAAAGAGAGGAATAACAGGTGTCTATTTTTAGTATTTGGTTTAATTTATTTAACCTGATAGTATCCATTTTACTTTAAGACTTCAACACTTTCTACCACATGAAACTAAACAATAGCAATGAGATGGTTTGTGGCCTTTCTTTGCACCCAGGCACAGTCATTTGATGTTTGTTTTAAACATAAGTTTGGTCCAGGCGAGTCCCACCTCTCACATTCTGTGCCTCCACAGTTTTTTAACTTACCAAAATGCATTGATTTGAATTTAAGCAGCAAGTATCTGATACTTCCAAAAACTGAGCCACATCTTATTCACCTTCTTGTATGCCCAAGAAATCTGTATTAAGTATAGCTGAAAATGAAAAAATCAGCATAAGTGTGGTATCAGTCGAACTATGTAAGAAATTTTCTTAAAATATGCTTGACACCTCTTTGTAATATGAAAGTTGAGGAAGTTTTCACTGAATAGAGGTGTATATAAAAGACAGAAACCTTTTATTTTTCACTTCCTATAGAGAGCTTCATCCTTTCATTGGAACTTTTTTGGCAAAAGTATTTCCAAACAGCTTTACTAACTCCTGACAGAGCCAAGTGGTCAGAAGATCCTAATCTGTCTGTATTTCTGCTCTTGGAGAACATGACAGATGGGTGCAAATGTTGCTGACGCAACATCATATGGCCATCTTTGGAAGACTTTGGGAACAAAACAACAGGTTGGGAATGATAGGGGAAATATATCTCCTCTTCCTCAAACTCCTACTGTGTTCTACTCAGTCATCTTTATCCTAACATCTCTCTCTCCTTTTAAAATAATGTCCCCTCTACATCACAAGGTCTTCCCGTTCCCCTTCTTTTCCCTTCCTCCATTGGCACTCTGAACTGCTATACTGGTGACATCAGAAGCAATGAAGATGATTGTGACTGGGCTGTCCTCTTCAGTTCATTTTTGTGCTGTAAACAGTTTTGAGCCATGGGTTAAGAGTATAAGAAAAATATATAGTAACATTGATGTGTGCCAACTTTAGAGCATCAGCTTAAGGGAAAAATTTTTCCCTGATCAGGTACTGTAAACATATGTATAGAGCTCTGCTTTTTATATAGCTTTATCAAAACAAAAAAGGTGGGGAAGAACAACATCTCTGTCAATCCTTTACAGAGGTATTTGGTAGGTCTTGGCAGTAAGACAGAAAATGTTAAAGATCACCTGGTAAGAAAACAAGATGTCAAATGCTTTGACTGCTTTTCCTTAAGGGCTCAAGCTCTCAGACCCTTTCCTTTTCTGAAAGGTTACTGAATTATGTGTGTGTTAATAGCTCACAATTTGTCCTTCCAGTTAGAAAAATTGTTCTTATACCTTGGCTTGCTTAAAAAGTACAATTGGGTACAGTCTGGAAACATAGTCAGTTAACTACCTTCATAAATGTAGGTGTTTGCTGATCAATATGTGAAACAAATACCAGTTTCTTTGAATGTTTCTTCCCTATCCACTTCTCTTTGTTTGCACATAAGTTTTCTGTTATTCTTACTGAATCTCCAACAGAGATTCATGTGTCAAAGAGATGGCTCCTTTCTGGGCAGGGCTTTCCTATCATCTACCCTTTTTAGTTGATGTCATTGAATGCTCGTTCGTCTTAAAGTGCTGGAAAATTCTGGATGATTGAAAGTTGAACTATGCTAAATGCTTCCAGTTGATCCCTGAGCACAATGAGACCTAGAAGTTAACAAATTCCAGGCTGGAAGCTTCAATGTTGAGGCATTATGGTAGATCCCAAATGCATTTTGGCCCAACAGAAACTGGACAGTGACGTGAAGGGGGTGGCTGTGGTTCACAGTGGAGGATGAGAGAAGCACAGGAGAGGAAGCATTCTTTCTGACTAAGCACTTCAAAGCAATTTCATTGTTTGAAAACAACCTACCTGGATTTTCTTGTGAAAGAATACTATTCAGAGCATATGCAAGATGGAGAGCTGCGTTTTCCCTTCAAGCTGTTTTCTTTTCCCCCGTGTACTTTGATCAAGTGCTCCGATGTTACTGTTCTTACAGTGTTCACCCTCCTGTAACAAGCTACAGTTATGAGTAACTTATGCTGGGTTTTGTCTGAGCTCTAGGAATGCCTTTTAGATGCTACAATTATTGTCAGAAAGTAGACTAGATTTCAGATTTTGGTAGGTTTTTATAAAGAATGAGTACGAATTGGGAGCCCCTTCTATTTTAAAAACTCTCTGCCAGACTCAAAATTTTAACAATATATTTTTACAATAAAATCAAGTACCCACCAGGAACAGAATATTCTGCCTTCTACATTTTACAAATTGGGAAAGAGGCTATTTATCCTCTGTCATTTCCTACTACATCCTTTCATTCCCAAAAGACAGTCCCTACTGTCTCTTTCAGATTATAAGCAGGAATTCGACTATGATTTTAGTAACTTCTAAGTTCTAAACAAATCTTTTCTACCTGGTGTCCTGCACATTCAGGCCTGCTTGGAGCAAATTAAGTTTTGCAAGGAAAAAGTCTGAGATATTGCCAGATAACTTGATATGAAGACTTTTTGTACTGTATGGTGTGTGATTTTTTTTTCTCCTTTTTCTACAGAATTAAACAAGCTAACAAAATGTCACTTCAGACCAGTATTACATGGAAAAATTGATGTGTGTGCACCCAAAAACAAAAAGGCAAGCAAGCACAACTGTATTTCACCCACAAAACACCAGCTGTTAAGCAGATTGTTCCCAAATCTCACCTGATGCTTCTATTTCACTTTATAATTGGAAGAATACAATATTAAAAATTACTTTATGAATTACAGGTTTACTGCAGAGTTTATTCAACCATTACTCCATGCCATTAGTTAGCATCTAGTGGTAACATGGTTCATGCAGGCTTAACATGTAAAGGATGTTCTTCCTTCTTCTTCTTCGTTTAGTGAGAACCAAATGCTGTACAATACTCTGACTTCTGTCTGATCTCTACAGTGTCATCTGCAAGTTTGAGATGACATAAGGAAACAAAAGCCCCTTCCGTAGCCCTTGTCTCCTCACTTTGTCAAAAGTGGACATCAGAGTCAAGTCATCTTGTTATGATGATGCAACTATGAATGAATTAAAGTAAAAATTAAAATCTAATTGTTAAAGTTTGGCTTCAATCCACATTGCATACAAAGAAATTGTCTCCATTCAGAAAAGTTGATTCTTCTTTTGAGGAATAAATCTTTAGAAATAGGAATGTAAAAACCTAACTTAAACACAGATTTGCAAAATAAATTCATGACATGAATATTACTTCAGAGAAAGCTAAGAGGAAAGCTGAGGAAGGCTTGCAGGAGGCATGGAAAGTGGTGCGTATGAAGGAGACTAGAAGAAGGTTACTAGCAGAGATCTTTGAAGAATATTTTATTTTCATAATGATCTTGTCACAGAACTGTGAGGTCGCAGAATCATGGAAATGTTACAATATGTGTTTAAAAAGCCCATCCCCAGACACAGGAAGGAGCAGAGAGGGGCAATGGTAGGTGGGGGAACCCCAATAACCGAGTCAGAGGAATGGACACGCTGCCCTGGTTCCTCCCAGGGCTGTCCCAGGAGACCCTCAGCCCCATGATCTCAGCACCACAAGTCAAGAGGAGAGGCTGTCGCCATCACCTTACAGGCTGAGAGGGGTCACTGCTTATAGGACTATGGGACACATTGTGGGATGCAGCGGTAGAGCATTTCAGGATTGCCCAAGGCTTACTGTGGGATGTTTATGGGAGGAACCAAAGGTAGGGGAAGGGAGGGATCATGGTGGTTTGTGGAGGAACAAGCATGGGAAAATAGAGGGAGAAAGAGATAAATGGGGCTGGTTGTGTTTAAAGAGGCTGCTGGTCAGTATGCTTGCCTGGCCATGCCCTGTGCCTGACCAGCACAGTCTGTCCTGTCTTCTCATTTAACTCCATTTCTAACTCTTTTCCTGAGTGCGGGGCTCCCTGTTCTCTGTGCAAGTGTGTGCGCGTGGGGGTCTGCATGCAGCAGCTGGGGTATGGCCATGGGTCACAGGGGCACCTGTGTCCGTGCTGCCAGAAACTGGAGTGAATGCAGGTGTGCGAGGGAGTGTGTGAGCACTAGCCGGGTTGCTAGTCTGACTGTCAAGCTGGACTAGCCATCGAGAAGGTGGTGTGGCCTAGGGAGCCAGGGCGGGGGTGTCTCTGGGGGTGAGACCACAGGGGAAGCCGGCTATGGAGGGACCAGGGGAGTCCCGGCCAACCACCAGCGAGGGGTGTGCGTGTGTGTGCGTGTGCATGTATGTGTGTATCTCTAGGGGTAAGGCAGCTGGGAAGAGTAAGGAGGCAGAGCACCAGCTACTGGATGGCCCATTTGTCCAAGGCCAGCTACTGGGAGATGACATGTGTGTGGTGCACGTGTGTGCGTGGCTGTGGGCGAGGGGGGTCTGTACGAGCAGCTGGAGTGGGGCTGCAGCCTCAGGGGCTCATGTGTCCGGGTGCCAGCAACTGGGGTGACTGGGATGCCAGGGCAGCTACTGGGCAGACTGGGTGCCTGTATGTGTATCCCACTAACAGACCTTCATCCTGGTCAGCCAGAGAGGAGAGCAGGATGAGGCTGTTGGTGCCATTTGTGTTTGTGTGTGTTCTGAGTGTGTCTGTCTGTGCTGGTCTGTGTGGCCAGCCATGTATATGTGTACATAAGTACGCTCTGTGTGTGTGTACCTGTGTGTCTTCTTACTGGGAATACAAGCTCAGCCTCGCTACGGGTTGGACCTGGGGCATGGCACTGCAGGAGCCTCACCTCTCTTGGGTTGCTGGATTCAGCCACCCCAAATTCTGAATTCCCAATGGAGTTTGTAAAAGTTCACTTGTTCAAATTTATGATAGAAAACCAAAGGGATATTACCACACATCATGTCCCACAAAATAGGTAATACACAGTAAGCTGATCAGAGGATCAGGGGTTGGCTTGTTTAGATGATAGGTAACTTGGTACAGAGGCTCTTCCTAAATACATCAGAAGAATAAGCTATTACATCAGCAGGAAGAGAGAAGAAAAAAGGAAGAAAAATATAATGCTGCCAAAAGAATAAATTAGTCTGAACAGGTCACAAGTAATTTTGGACCAAACCTTCTACCTAAGCCCCAACTAAGTTTAGTTTCTATGTAGCTTAAAGAGACTATCTGGTGGGCACATCCTTTATGGTCGTGTGTTGAGAAATACCTTTGTTAACCAGAACAGGAGTGGGTGTAACATATACAGCATGAGAGAATCCTACTTTTAGTCATAGAAGAAATATGGAATATGAACCCACCAAATGGATGTGTTTCTAGAATGAGATTGCTAGTGCTAACATTATAAAGCAGGAGGTACCTTCTATGATGATGAGTGGGTGCTTTTTTTCCATTAGAAGACATGCTATAGGCAAGTATAATATTCTTTTCTCATTTGTATTAAAATCATGCCACTTCTTAATGATCTTTGTGTTATTAGTAGCATGGATTGTCATCACTTCATGGTCTTTGATTGGTCAATATGTGAACTGATGCCTACATCAATGCTTTACAATAAAATTAGGCTGTGCTGTGCAGAATTTCATTACATTTTCTGATTAACTTTCATTACAGTAATTTTGCAACACCAACATAAGGTGTTGCACAGTTTGATAGATCTCCTTTCCTTTCAATGATAATTGTACCAGAGAACGTTTCAAGGACTTACACGATCACACTTCTCAAGGGATTTTAATGATTGATTGTTTTGCTTCCTCTGATCTCAGAAAACCCTTGCCAAAAGTAGCAATTGTGCATATAACTAACACTTCTTTTTTTCTCATCTACATCACTAATTTAAGTTTAATACCATTCCAGAAAATTTATGCTTTTGAAACTCATATCTTCAACATATAGAGCCATTAGAAAACCTGTATATTCCAGATGTTAATTACTTTCAGTAAGCCACAAAATGCTTGCTCTCTGAGATAATTTAACACCTGCCAATAGCTCGAACATGAACCCAAGTAGGTTTTATTGGTTAGCATTTTGGGTTCTAAATTTCCCCACTGTGTTCTTGTCAATATATTTCAGCAAACATTTCAACAGAATATATTGAGTGTAGTATGTACATTCAAACACGTTGACTTCTGATTCTTCTGCAGTGAAGACTTCCTCATCCCTCTAGCTGATCTTAATATGTCTGATATCTGTATTCTCCAGGGCACAGTTAGAACCTCTTATTCTGTGATATTTGAATGGTAAATTTCTTCACCAAAGCAGTAGTCTATAGAGCTTATAGTCAGCAAGTTGAGCTCAGATTCAGATACCTGTGTAGAATCATGAATCTGTAGTTTATATTCAAAATATTATGGATACTTAGACTTCTTTCCCTAATTTACATACTTTTTTTCATCTGAGACCAACAGCCCTATGGACAGGGTGTGGAACTGGCCAACCTTACTGGGAGCTTTCTCTCAAGCAGACCAGGAATCTGGCTGGAACTTCTCTGGTTCAAAGCATTTTTTTTTAATCTGTGATTATTTCCATTACATAACTGTTTGCAGAATCTTAGTCAGCTAGGTATAAACTTTGGATTTTCAGTCTGTGTCCACATGACTTTGGTATCTGTGTTATGCTTTCCATTGTCCCTCATTAGTATTTATACCCTGGACTGACTCTATAGCATAATGGTTGGGGACAGAGCTAAAAAAGGGGAATTGTGAGTTTCTATTTTATTAGTAAACCTAAGGTCAAAAAGGGCTCTGCCCAGATTATGTGTGGCATGAATGTGATGGATTCAAGACATACTTGGTTTTAAGAAGGGACAGTATACTCAAAGGCATTTTGCCTTGTTAATCTACAGCGTGTGTCTGATGACTAGGTTTCTGAGGTCTTTACCCATTAGGATGTGTCAGCTTCTTCAGGAGTCCTTGCTAGTCCTTTTCGGGGGGGCAGAGGGGAGCGGGCTGGAAGGATATACGGGAAAGTTTGCAGGAGCGTGATGTGATTGATACTTTGCATTCCAAACAAATGAATTGGGATTATCCATCTGCCGATAACTTTTTAAATCGGTTCAGTAATCTGTACCATTCCTCCTGAAGCATGCATGCAAATGCTAGGGCCCTGGCTTGAGCTTAAAGTACCTGAACTGAACATGATAAACTGCTGAACATGACATGAGAAATTTCTGGGCGTAACAAGTATCAGAGTGAGAAGCGGACAAAATTTACAGATAGCACTGTGAGGGACAGCTGGCTTTCACAGCAGGTAAGCGGGAGTTGTTATATGAAAGGTTTAGGGGTTGGGGGGTGTCTGTGTGTATATGGAGAATAGGGCTCCCCCTAAACAGGGAACCACCCCAGCCCGGCACTACTGTCCCGGGCTGGAGGAATATGCGGGGTCTCTGCCCTCACAGGCCAGGACAGAGGATTGCCCTGCATCTCCTACATCCAAAATACATGTTTTCCCTTTCTGGTTCCTATAGCAAACACACACAGATGCAATGGTCATGCAGTTAAAGAACATGGGCTGTGGGTGGGCAGAGTTATAATTTTAGGTGTGAACGATGCAGGCAATAACCTGTTCTGCAGTTGACTTCATGGTCAGTGGGGACTGCACAGATGCAAAACTATTACCAGGGGCAAAACCCAAGGTATAAGATGGTCTGATCAAAAGGAGATACTGCTAAATGGTGTGATGGTTTTTGAAAAACATTTGCTGATTATTACTCAGGAGGTTCCAGGCAACAAGAAAAGGTCTGGGATGTTTTCAAAATGCACGACACTCCAATGTATTCAGAGGTGTTTTGCCTTGCTACACGTTGACAGTTACCATGGTGTTCTGGATGTGACTAACTTGCCAGAGAGAGAAATTTCTGGCTAGACATCAGGTGGTCATAGGCCTCTTGCTGGTTTCTGTTTTGTTTATTTAAGTGCAATATGTGCAGACAACTTCGGGTGAGTGGTCTTTTGAATAGGCCTAATTGTAGTATATTTGTTCAAAAAAGCACTTAAACACACACGCAGCTGTGGATCAGTAAGAACTATGCAGAGTGCCAATTTGCAACTTGGTGTGCTCGTGCCACTCTTACGTGGGCAGGAATCACAAAGGCCAAAGAAAGCAATGTAATGAGTGTTATTTTCTGCTCTTTGGCATGAATAATCATTTGTGTGTCAGTCTCCAAATTAGAGACCTGGAAGACTCAAGAAAATGACTTTTGTAATGATTCTGAATGCGTGTTTGAGACAGGAAGACATGTAACCAAATACAGTTCTGGGATGAGCCTGGAGCTGGAGAAACTTTGAGAACTTAAGAGTAAAGAAAAGCCTCTGTTAAGAGACCTATTGGCAGAAAAAGTGGGGGTGCAGGAAACATTTCCATAGAAACATTTTCAAAGGTTGCAAGGGCTATTGTATAACAAGTAGCTGCTGAAGGAAAAGGTAAATCTGATCACTCAGGATCTGATGTGCGTAAAAGTGAAGCTTCTGGATTAACAGTTTCTTTACATTTTTGTTTAGTATAAGATTTAACAAACTCCACCAGGCTATGAGGTTTAAATGCTCTAAAGAGTATTTCCTCCCCCCCCGCCCTTTTCATAATGTGCTTAAAAATATGCATTTTATTGACCTTTACAGAAGACTTTGGTGGAATGAAGTCCAGGGACAAGCTGGAGTTTTATTCAAAAATCATCAGAACACGACTAAGTTTTTTACTCTTCAGAAGAAATGTTTACCCTCATTGCTGGTGTGATGCTAAAATTATAAGGTCAGCCTGAACTATCTATGGGAAAGAGATGGCAGAGCATCCCACTGTCACAAAGAGGGAATAGAACTGAGAAAGCAAAATGGTGTACAAGTCTTTCCCAGTGTGTAACCCTGCCAGCTGCATGGCTATATACAGGTTTGTGTTATTAAGGCACAAGACGTAGTGTTTCTACCTCCAGACAGCTATTGTAGTCAAAGAGATATCCAGTTCCACTGGACAGATATCTTGCAAAAGAAACCCTGAGGTTTGTCATAGATCATGGGAGGGGAATTAAAAGAGGGCTCTTACTCTTTTGAAGTTACACAGTTATTGACAGGACACTTTTGGATATAATGACTGTTTTTCCAAGATTTTTGCTCCAGTTATTGTGAAACATAGTGGAATGCCTAATAGCAAAAAAGGTACTATTTTCTTTATTACCAGATATAGGACAAGACTGAGTATCTTAATTAGATAGAAGTTCACTGCAGGACCAGTTGGGGATACGACAGGAAGGCTGTGCTGGAGCTGGGCAGAGAGCTTTGCTAAACGTATCTCAGCTCTCACAGCTATGTCCCTCTGTGCTGCTCAGACAGGGAAAGCCGGCAGGAGGAGATGTACAGCCACGCTGACTGGAGAGGCTTAGTGCGTTGGGAGACAGATCATGCTGAGTATAAAGGGGGAGAAGTGTGAGCATAGTCAGCACTGCTTGTCATTTTGGAGAGAAAGCTATCCTTCCATTTTCTGACTAGGCAAAATTACATCTCAGACAGGAAAAAGAGGGCTTGGGATTTCCTATATGGTACAGTGCTTGAGATGACAGGGGAAAAGAGAAGCTCCCCCAAAAATGACGTGTGCATTTACACAGCACAGGGTAAATACAGAGTAGTAGCAAGCAGTACAGGAACAATCCTGTACTTATCCTTATTACAGCACATAGTACTGGATGAACTTTGCCTGAGGAGTAAATTGCAAAAATGTTGTTAAATCTGTGCGGTAAATTTAGTCAAAGAACAAATCTTTACCATCTCAGTGATGTGAGAGATCCTGATTGTTTTTTACTATCTGTTGTCCCCACAGAACAACTGGTTGCATCCTCTGATTTAGTCAGTGGTGAAATGGCATGCATCTTGGAAATGTGCCAAAGACTGTTATGCATTTGTCAGAAATATGTGTGGTTTAGGAGGCTATTTTCCACTGCTCGTATTTGTTATACAAACCTGGATCAGCTTCTGTTCTGCTCTGAATCAGAGGGTTAGTGGAACCTTCTTCAGATCCATATTTTAAGAGACACCCCTATGCTAGCACCTGGCATCACCAAAACATCATGTTTGTGTTCACATGACCAAAAATTTACAACTTGTTGGAGGGGCAGGAGGCCTGGATGAGAGTCAAAGGGATTATTCTGAATGCTACAAACTGAAGGGGTAAAGAAATCTGGTCTGACTGTATAAAAAGAGCTGGTTCTTCCCAACTGTACTGTGGCTGGGGAAAATGATCTTAGAAAAAGAGAGGCACCAAGTGTATCATCAACCATGCAGAAGAAAAACTGGGGAAAAATGAGGAGAATAGCCTTTAAGTACCTAACCAGAAAGGTTGGTTACCACAGAACAGGATTTCCCCCGACGTGTTTTAGAAAACAGATATACATTAGAAACACCTGTTCTCTGTTTTATTTTTGGAACTTAAAAAGCATGGTAACAGTGAACTTCAAAAAAAAAAAGAAAAGAAGAAGAATGTGGTGTGGATGTTGCCTGCTGTGCTGCCATGCTCAAAAATACTGTGTGGTATTGTAGTTGCTTGCGACTTCTGTACAAAGGATTGCTTGGGAACTTCTTGTTCGTTTTTGCTGCAGAAGGGTATCCTTTTGCTAATTTCCAGACATCAGAAAACATGGTTATTTTTAGATGAGTTGATAAACTCTGCTAGTGAATGGGAAGAAGATAAAAAGCCATGAGTAAGTATGGAAAGTATGGAATCTGAGGATCACAGGAATCTTGATGTCATGTGGACAGCCCAAGATTTCTTCCATTGAGGAAAAACACCATCAATATGAACACCAAGTATGTGTTAACCAACACCCTCTACACCCACCATGCAGAAGCTGTTGACTACAGCTTTTGCAAAGCAGACATAACTCAGGCCAGCTGAAATTCTTTCTAGAACTTTTTAAGGCCAGCATCAAAATGTCTTGTGGATTTCTGGAGGTAGATTTAATTTCTTTTTTTTTTTTTTCACCTGGAGGTACAGTGGGGCTCTCCTCTCCCATTTGTCATGCAGGAATTAATGCAATGAATTTCAAGATGAGGTCATATGGAACAGGAAGATAATTTTGGTTTTGTTTAGATTTCTAAGTATTGACTCAACTCCATCACACTCACACCAACATGCAAGCACAAAGACTTGTGTCTAAGGGGTCTGGCCATGATCACTTGTATGCAACAAGGAACACAACATGTGACTTACTTAAGTCCTCACTGCAACTTCTGGCTTCATTTTAATTGATGACAATGAAGTGATTTTTAGGTAGCTCTTTCACGTCTTTCAGGAATCAATATTTATTTGACTCCTAGGTATTATCTTTCACCTCCTAATATTGCCTGCTTCATCCTCTGCAAATCTTAAAGAAGGTGTCTGTCTATTTCCTTTTATTTCCTCATTTTGGGTGTCTTGTGGCTGCAGTCTGTCTTCCTGTTGGAATATCAGGATAACAAAAGGCACAACCCATGTGCTGTAACTGTGCTGTCAGAGTGCATGTCTTCTGCTGTAGTCTGCGCTGTGCTGTAGTCTTGGTGCATTATTCCTCTGAAAACTGGGTCTTTGTGCTAAATTTCATTAGCCTTCTGTCAGGTAGCCTAACATAAATATTTATGTTTGTAAACGTATTTCCTGAGAGCCTTGATGAAGCTTTGTTATTTCGACATCGTATAGTCATCCTGAACTCTAATAATCTTGTCTCAGTTTCTGCCTGGGTGGATGGAGGAGGCCAGAACAACTTTCTAGGGTAGATTATATACAATTTAGTTTAGCCTGATCATTCACAACCTCTGTATATGGTCTTTAAGGCAAACTGTGTGTGAAGGTAGAACAGGGCTGGAGAGTGTACAGAGCCCAGTGGGTTTCCATGGATGAGGATTCTGGGACAGAAATTGCAGCCCCATCTCTTCTTCTTCTTCAGGGGCCAATCTTAGATCATGACTCATCTCTGCAGTCCAGACCAGTATAGTTTAGGCTCTGTTTAACCTAAAGAACATTGCTCTCAACTTTCTGTCTTGTGGCACCACAAGACTTTAAAGCAACGTTGGATCACATTTTTGCTCTTCACTTTTTCTATAAACTTTCTTTAGGGGGAGAGTCTTTCTCACATAAAAGATGTTGTGGGGCAGTTTTTTCCCGATATTCTTCTGGGATCCTCATTTCAGTCCCCCAGTCCATCAGTTACTAAGTTTGTAGAGAGCTGTTATGCTCAGACATCACTGAGCTAAGCTGTATTTGACTTCAAACTTTTCTGTCGTCCCTTCAGATTTTTAATGCTTTCTCTTGTTCATCTCTTGAATTACCTCTAATTTTTCTCCTTCTCTGTCATAATGATGAACTGTTTCATACTGGAAGCTTGAATCTATTTCACTCTGCTATTAGTGCATTACTGTCCAAATGAAAGGAGATAAAAGATGTTTTTGTCTTTTGAAAAGAGATTTGTTCTCCTTTCAGTCCTCCATTTATGTACTTCCATTTTAAATATATACCTTTTTTTAATGCTTTGTGGTTAGTGATATATGCAACCTGCATTTATCAGTGTAGTATTCAGCCAGCTATTACCCACTTCATGCTTTACCTAGTTCTTTAGTTTCCAGGTCCTGAAATATCAGTGATTTCTGCAGTTCCTTATGAGACTTTTTTTTTTTGCTTCTTCTCTCTGTTTGTATAAGGCTTCTGACATACAATGGAACGAGGAGAGTTCCCTGATGTTTGTGTGTCTTCAAATCGGGCTACCACTAAGTTAACAACACATGCTTCCTTAAGGATGTGAGTACAATCTTTGTTCCCATACTGATTTAAAGGAGGTATAAGAATTAAGAAATTACCTGGAAGGGCAAAAAATGACACAACAAGCCAGCGTGAGCCCCTGTCCTACCCAATTGCTCCACGTGAGTAACCTGTTGGGAAGTCTGGAGCTAAAAAGTAAGGATAAGAAGAGATGAGAAATGGAGCGTGGACAGAGGAATTGGTAAATTAAAAATGAGGCAACAGATTAAAAGAAGATGATAGATGGGTATAAAACATAGGTGTAAAAAATGACATTATTAACTTTAATATTAATCAATATTATTTGTCCTACCTCTTTGCCTGTGTTTCTCTTGAGGACATGAGGAAGATGAATTACTTAAAGATTTGAGCTCTTCATCTGAAAAATCTCACACTACAGCATAAGGAGGTAAATGTTTTATGATAATAGGATCAATAAAGACTATTTGCATTCATAAGAGAGGAAATGCTATGGCTTAAATGACTTCTAAGATCAGGAACAAGTGATGGTTTTGTACCACATCTTAAGTCACATCACTATATTCCATGTGAATGGCCACATAAAATTTTAATAGCTGAAGATTAAAAAGAGCAAAAGCGTTCCTTTGCATTGTTTTATATAATGATTTTAAGTTATAATTTAATTGTGGATTCAGAATTCTGGAATCAGTCTCAGTCAGCAAGGACTCAGTGCTTATATGCAGCAGTGATTCATCAGATTACATAGCACCATAGCATCTGTAGGTGTTGTCCAAATTCTGTCATTCCAAATCAAATCGTGAACACCCAGCCCAATGTTCTACAAACTCCTACAGCCATGCCTCTAATGAAAACACTATTTCTGCTGTTGTCTTTTCCTTCAGTGGTTTGGTGCCTTTTTTCTTTTTTTGAGCTTCTTCAGGAGATATAACTTAAGATATACCTGTATCAATTTGATGCAACATTAATATGTCAAGGTTGGGGATACCCTGATGATCCCATTCCCACGAACCATGGAATTGTTATAGCTCATGACTATGAGGTATCTGTGCTCAAATTACGCTGGAGCAAGCACTCCTTGAGTTTTGTTTGTTTCTGTTTTCTGCACTAAACACTTTCTCTTCTCTCTACAAGGCTTTTTTTTCCCATTCTTACCTTCTGTATAAGTAGTGCCAAAAAGTGAATACAATACTGCACCTCCTGCTTTGTACTCTCTTCCACCGGGCATGGATAACTTTTCCACCATACAATCCACATGGGAAAATCTGCATAAGGCTAAGAGGTATAAGACACCAATAACAGACCTCAAAGATACACAGGAAAGAAATCTCTGGGACTAGAGAGTTAAAAACAGTTGAGATGATATTAAAGACCCCTGTGGTTATGTCAACCATCAGACTTTATTATAAATGGGTAGGATTCGCTCAGACTTGTGACTCTTGTTAGGTTCAATTTCTGATCTAACATTAAAATTATTGCAGAACGTCAAAGGCTTACTCAAGTAGATATCAAGAAACAGAGTTAATTTCTTTTGACTATATCTGCATTAAAGAATAGTACAGATATGTAGAGTGAAACACTTAGTGCTGAGAAACCAATGTCCAGACTAGATGTGTTTCAGGGAGCTTTGTTTTGATCAAGCCTTGGCCTGGTCTCATGGATTGAATGGTCATGTGGAGTTGGAGCACATTAGGTGTGCTGCTGAAACACAGCTTTTAGTTTAGCTTCATCCCAAAGGAATCTGGTCCTCATACTGTGACACCACTCCACAGTGTGTACTGCAGTAGGTAAATGGGGATGATCAGGAGTCTTGCTTGAGAAGTACCCTCCTGACCTGAACTAAAACACGCTGCAACACAACATTTATTGCTAATATCAAAGCTTTAGCCTGCCTCCTTCATCTTGACTTACCCCAGTGGAAGCAGAGGAGTTTGTTTTCTGGAAAGGCTATATTAGGAAAAGACAGAAAGAGCTGTGCCCTTAGTTTTACTTGAGCCCTTAGTTAATATATTCAGTAAAATTAGTTAACCAAATCATTTTCATTAAGCCCACATTAGCACTTATTATTTTATTACTGTGGTTACATTATTATTATAACTTAACCTGCACACCATTGCCAGCCAAAAAGAACAACCCCAAACATTCAAAAATAATGAAAATATAAAATCTCTTCTTTTTCTTTAATAAACAAGGTCTCTGTGACCTTTCCATCTAAGCGAGCAGTCTATTTATTAACCTACCTGTAATGCAACTCAGTTCTTAGGTCTAAGTATTCTCTACTCACATTTTTGCAAAGCTGCAACACTTCAGCTGGGAAAACAGCTCCCGCTACTCCACTGTGGGGTGGTGCACATCTAGCGTGCCAGTGATTCTGGACGCAGGAGCTTTCATAGCTCATTACTTCCTACACTCCAGATGAACCCATATTATGGAGTTACACCTCAGTAGCTGGGGGTCTGTTTACAGCTTAGGCTCAAGGGTTACTCATCTCTACCTTATTTTCCAGTTATAGTTTACTCCTAGGTTTTCAGTACACCAATAAGAACAGACAGTCTTGATGATGTGTATCATAGGACACCTAAGAATTTAATTAAAAAGAAAGAGGAACTTGCCTGAAATTATGTTAGCACAGTTCAAATAAAGACAAAATTCTACCAATGCCTGCTGTTTATGATGGAAACAATCTATTCTTATAATACGCTCTCAACAAAAATGTGAATATGAGATGGTAAATTCCCTTGAAGAGCAGAGTATGCCAATCAAAATTGCACCTTAACTTATTTTATAAATTTCTCTCTGCAGGCCCCTACTGGAATATCTGAATGACTTGTAAGGAATAGTGTCTTAACCCACAGCGTAAGATGAATGTAGACCTTATGATGTAGACCTCTTTACTACAAATTAGGAAACTGAGGAATGAAGTGGAGAGACCATTTGCACAAAATCAGAAAAGGACAAAAAATATACCAGTAAGTTTTACAATAAAGAATTTGTGGTGTTAGACAAAAGCAGAAAGTCTACAAGGAATTCAAAGCAGTATTTTACTGCTGTAAAACCAGCGTGTATGAATCATTGACCTGAATATCTGGGAATAAAACATGACTTGCTATCTCTCTTTCCAGTAATCTGGGATTAAAAGGAATGTTCACAAGATTTTTTTGTGATTCATAAGCAAAAGCAGCAGAATGTTTTAAAAAGGCTTGTCATCTGTCTTTGAGCAATTTCCTCAACCTTTTTTACCTTTTTAGGATTAAGACTGAAGTAGAAACATGTTCATGTGGCAATGCCGTTCCATGCTAAGTATGCAGAATTGAAAGAGAACAAGCCAAATGAGAGAGCAGTGTTATGTCAGATACGCTGAACACAGGGCAGAGAAAGATGGAGTACACCCAAAAATCCTCTCAATGCCTCAGCTAGGGTGCAGGATGTTCCCAAAACTCCTACTTGGGTGCCTTCATCTCTCATTTTGTCTGTCAGAGCTTGAAGTCCTTTAACTTTCCTGCTTCTGAGCATCCACAAACTCCTCAAACAGAATTCATGCTCCTCAAGCCGCCTTATCTGAAAGCACCTCCAGTCCACAAGCCCCCACCCTGTAATTACATCCTTTTCATCAAGTCAGCCAATAGTCCCCACACTCCTCCCAACCCAGTTCCTCTCCCTGGTCCCACCTGCCCTTCCCATGCAATCCTCTTACCTTCAGACTCCATCTCACCTAGGCCTTTCTGGCTCCATGTCCAGTTTCTTTGCATTTACATGCAAATATTTTAAAATTGCATTCCTGACTGTATTTCAAACGATGGCCGCCTCTTGGATCCTTTCCTATGGATTACCAGTATCTGTTGCTGCATTCCTTTTGGCACTAAAGGTCACTTTTCTTAGCTGTCTTAACCTGTTATTTCTGTGGCACTTTAAAATTCTAGTCGCAGGCTATAAATATTAAAAATCCCTCAGAATTCTCTGACAGGAAAAAAAAAAGAGGACATGTCCCAGGCCCTAAACAAACTGATTAACTTAGAAGTTAGTCCTGATTTCAACTGGGGCATTGAACTAGATGACTTCAGGATGTCCCTTCAAACCCAAATCCTACTGTGAGCCTATGACCAGGAAAAAAACAATCTGTATAGTTGTCCTAGAAAACCTACTGAATTTTCATAGCAATTAAGCATTTTTTGCAATGAGTGTTTTATAGAATCCTGTATACTGTTGTCCACCTAGATGGCAAACCAAACCCAAAGTGATCAGCGTGACAACATGATCAAGCAATGTGTTTTTAGTGAAGGAATTAAAACTTTCAAAAGAATGACCGCAATATCAAAGACTAAATCAATTTTCAATTATGCACATTCTGTGTTCAGTAGAGACATTTGCAATGGTGTGATGGAGTTAGTGACAACTTCCCTGTAAAGTCCTCCTTATCAACTTTGAAAGAGCACTTCATAATACTAGACTTACCTAGACGTCTCAAAAAATCCCCAAGTAGGTTGCTCTTGCATCCTAGGAAGCAGGAAATTTGTAAAAGTTGTGCTTCTCTTAATAATATCGGTAACAGAAGACACATGGTTGAAACTGCTGTGTTTACATTAGCTCATATATACAGTAATTTGATTAGATTTGTGTGATCTAGATTAATGGAAGTTTACAGTATGTCTCCATTTTTTTCACGATAGACCTTTTCAAGGATCAAGAGATCTTGTTGTAACTCTTTTGTTAACTGATGACTTTTTTATATAGCAGACTTCATAATCAAAAAGCAAGGAGAACACTTTGTTAATGTTATAATAAAACTGGTTTCCTGATCGGTTATCTATATATTTAGAGATATATCTTTCTCTATATATATATACTCTACCCTTATATCTATATGTTACTCTACCCCTATACCTATATATTTAAAGGGTAGAATACAATACAAAATGAAGTTTAAAAAACTAACTGGAATTTTGTAGAAAGCTCTGACAGAAAAGCCATATGGCTTTATTAGTTTTAAAAATTCTGCTTGGAAAGGGACAGGCTACCTAATATCATTCATTGTGTATTGAACCCAGCTCTTTTGGTTACCATCAATAGCTGGTAGAAGGGTTGCATACAACATGGATCAAAACAAAACTAAATGGAAGAGGTGGGTCAAACTCTTCCCGGAATGCTCTTCACACATGTAGATTTTTGTGAACCACGAGTTTTCATGGTCACTATTCATAATGTTTCTTTATCTCTTTCAACAAGCACAAAGGGCTTTAGAAACTGGGAACCCTAATACATTTGCCCATGGAAAGGTGAGGAAAGACAAACATCTTAGAAAATACAAATAAGAGTGAAAAATAGTAAAAAATTTTCAGAATCAGTTGGTTGTGGCCAGATTGTAAAACAGATTGCCAAACAGCTAAGTGTAGTGTGTAATCTATTGCTTAAATCTACTTTGCTACCAGAGAAATAGAAAGTGGTAAATGCCATGCAAAATTTTAAAAAGTGCTCCTGGGCGCTACAAGCCAGTCTGTCTGTCTTTCATGCAAAGAAAATTGAGTGAAAGTGGAATGAAAGAAAGAATGAATAGATCTATGATTAATGATTAAACAAGCAAAAGTCAACACAGTTTTTGTAGAGAGTTTTTGTCAAAAAAACCCAGATTGTTCATTAAAAGAGAGAAAAGAAAGGATGAAGCTAAATGGCTAGTTCTCACAACAGATCTCCTGTATTAACAGGAATATACCCTGGGATGCATGCTCAATATATTCGTAAATTATCTAGAAAAGTTGTTGGATAATGAGAAGTCAAAATTATTCAAAGTAGACAAAACTAAACTGATCACAAAGTTTTGAAAAATATCTTAGAATTTGAAATGACTGTGTCACAAAACAGCGGAGGAATTTCAATGTTACTAATCACAAAGCTGCAGGAAAGGCAGCAGGAAACAACCCTGAATGCCCATGTACAATGGTGGGCTATTGCTACTCCTGAAAGGAATCTTGGAGCTACTGACTATTGTTCTTGGTGAACACTAGTGCTCAAGGAAGACAAAAAAAAAAAGTAAATTAGGAATTAGAGAATAAAACCAAAAACATTATTCTACAGTGCAAATCCACAGTCCGTACCAGAATACTGCATACAGTTTTGACTGCACAGTGTTAAAAACATGAGTCATAACTTAAAGGCACAGAGGAAGAAACAAGAGTGATCAGAGTATATTGGCTTTACTGAGCAGAAATTATACGGAATTTTTCAGCCTGAAAAAAATAGATAACAGAAGGGGATGACGTAGATATGAAAAATCCTAAGTGGCCTAGGAAAAGTGAAAAATTATTCTGTGTTTTCTGTGATCTGTTCTCAGGTTTGGAGGTCTCTCCTTGGCAAGAAAGCAATCACAGCCTGGCTGGGTAGCACTCCACAGACCAAAGACTCAGCTTGGATTGTAGAAAAATTGAGGCTGAGGATGTCCCAGAATGAACTCTGCTGTCAGCCTATGATAGCTCAAGATTTGTTAGCATGCATGCTGCGGAGGCTTTTGCAAGAGCTCAGGCTGAGTGAAAGAGAGCTCTAACTGCTCCCACAACTCATAATATGTCCTACTTCTCAAACGCGGAATGGTAAGTCACTCTGGTGGACAGGCACTCTCCTGGACAGGAGATCCAAGCGTCTTTTTGTCATACGCACTTACTGGCTAGTGTCCTACCTACCAACTACTTTCTTGACACTTGACACCTTTGGAACAGGAAAAATAGCTCTCCCCCTGCTAGATAGCCAAAGCTCCAAAAATGCTCAGAGTACTGTCCTGCTTTCTATAGCCTGCATGGGGAATTTCCTGAGCTGGATGTGGCATGATACTTAAAAGCCAAGGCACCTTACAAGCATAGACACAGGCCATCCCATGCCAGTTGGCCTCAGTGCCTGGGAATGTTACCAGGCACATTTAATTCACTGGTAGAAACACTTGTCAGGGTTCAATGTAATATTCTTTCCCCGTACTATCTTTTGACAAGTGTCCACAGGGAAATCTTGTTGCTGTTTCTTCTGTAAATCTTTGTCCTCTTTTTTGAGTCCTTTTGACTGTGCATGACTGTCTTTGTGCAGACTGTGTGGTTTCTGCCTGCACTCCACTTGTGTACTTGTTGTCTAGGCACAGTCTGCCCTGTCTCGGTTCTGGGGGTACTAATAAGCCTCAACGGCCCTGACCCAGTGCTGCCAGGGACCTCCACCTAATCACCCTGCCCCAAGGCCCAGGAGCTCTGTTTAAGCTCAGCCCTGGATGTTCAGTCCCCGCCGGAGCTAAGTCATTGGAGTGTTGGTCTCTAGTTCAGCCCTAGCCCCCATTGATCCAGACCCTGTCCTGCATACTAACCTCCTGGCTTGACCTGGGACCTGTCTTATCACCATGAACTTGCCTGAGGATCTGGACCCTTGGCTGAACCCGGCCACTGTCACTAGACCTGCTCTACTTGCCTTGCTTAGGTACTGTGGGACTGGGCTCTAGCTGGTGAGACCCTTGCCCTGTCAGCTGTGCTATTGCTCTTGATTCTTGGCTCTCTGTCCTTTAGGGAGCAGCCAGCCATTGCTGCTCTTTGACGTGCCCTTCTCTGCCTCCTTTTCAAAAAAATAGTTATTTCTTGCAACTAGGATTGCTGTGACCAAGAACAGGACACTGCTGCTATGTGTTTTTGCTTCAACGGTGCAAACATTTTTATACCACTTATGAAGTCACTCTATTTGTGTTATGTAGGGTAATTGCACAGCATTTTCATTCTGTCTCTGCGTGAAAATTTGTTTGCTTAGTAGAACCACTCTACTGTCTCTTTTGTAATCTTCTGGCCAGAGTGTTAACATCTTCCATGGACGCTAGGGTTATGTGTATTGACATAACATGAATTAAAGAGTGCCAAGCACATAATCTAATAGTGATACAGAATTCTCCAGGATGGTTAACCTTTAATAAGCCCTCGTGGCAGGTGTTTAGCTGCTCCAACTGGCACACTTGTCAGCTATGCCTGGGCATAGTCTGGATGTGGGAACAATCCTGGTAGGCAGCATGGACAATACTATGCCACTCTGTCATCTTCACTCTGGCAGTCTTTCAGCCCTATCCCAGCTGACCTTGACACTACATCCTCTCTTCCATGTTTATACTTCACCTAGGGCCACATCAAACACAGCCCTAGCACTGTAGCAGAGAAACACCTCTTTTCCTTCCTTCCTGGAATGTCAGCTCAAGGGAGGAGAGCTCCTTAGTTCCCATTATAGTCAAAGGACAACAGAGGGCTGTGTGCACCAAGGAGATAGCAACCATTGTTCTCTCTTTGTGAAGATCTCCCACAGGAATGAGGGTTTGGAGAAAGATTTGGGTACCAGCTGTTGTGTCTTTTGCCACCTAAAGAGAGTTAGGTCAGGAGCTGGGAGAGATAAGCTGCACAAGGATGGGCAGCCATGAAAAATTATAAATGTCTAAGATGGGGCATACACAGGATCAAGATTGCAGCCCGTGTTCTGGTGTAGCTCAACATGGATCCCCAATTCTTTGATAAACTACAACAGATACTCAGATTGGATGATAATACAGAGCCTTTGGTCATTGGCAACTCAGGCTGGAATCCAGTAGCTCCTTTTTAAGGTCCCATTTTTCAGCTAGGCCTCTTCTTGACCCAATGTGCTGGAAGGGGAAAAAGAGGGCTGTGATCACTCACTGACCTCTCACACGGAGTACATGTAAGAGAGGGAGCTGCACTATTCACTTGAATGCCAGTAATTGCATGCAAGGCCACAAAACTGGTTTATTCTTGACCGGACAGATGGAGGGGTCTCATTTCAGCCAGGAAAACTCATTGTGTGCACCTATCTGCAACCCTGAAAATGTTTCAGCTCAACAAATTGTTCTGTGAGTCGGAAAGTACCAGCCTTGTAACCCCCTGGCCAATTAATGGACCAACCAGGAGATGTGTATGTGGCTCAGCCCAACATCTGGGTATTTAAAAAACAAACATTGCCTTGAAAACTTCAAGGATTGCAATGGATCTGAGTGGTCTCAGTCCACATACTACTCCCCAGTGGCTGGGGATGCCTGGTGTGATGAGAGTGAGTATATAGCAGCAAGTAAAATATCAAAGAATATTCTTAAACAGTATCTTAAATTAGAGTACTAGTACAATCAAGTTGCAGCTGTGGTTAAATAAAGTCTTAACTCCTTCCTACAGGCTGTGTTGTGAGAGCATTCCTGGCAAAGAACGGGGTTAGCTCAGTGGAGCTGACAAGGGCCTTGTCTCTGGACCACCCCTCTATTCTTTGTCCATGGCAGAATCAAGTCAGTTTGGTTTCCATGGTTTCCAGCAGGGGAGAAGGATGAAAGCAGGGATAGTTTTTTGCTAGGATCAGATGCTTTGTATGCAGTATACACAAAGCTGGGCAATATGCCACGGTGAGTGAGGGGAGAAATCTTTCATCACTTCGTCTGATAGTCTCCTATAGCAACTGCAGCAGTAAAAGCAATAGCTGCAGGGGCGTACAGCTACGCAGCAACCAGTTATGCCATACGAAAGGGTCCCACACCCCCTCCTAGTGCATGCACAGTACTATTAAGGAACAACTTGATTAGGTATGTGCATCTCCCAAACAAGGTCAAGCTTGGTAGACACAGCACCCAAATGATTCTACTTCCCTTCCCTGGAAGAGGATGAGGTATCACGCATTCTGACCTCAGAGAGGTTCTCTGGAAAGCAACAAATGCTGTGGGATTTGCATGGTGCCACTTAGGTGAAGCAGTGTTCATGACAATAGCTCCTCACCCACACCTGATGTTAACCATGATCCTGTGGCAAGTTCCTCAGTCTTTTCTGCCTCCCTCGACTCTAGGAACGGGTCACCTTCCACTTCACCATACGGTGTCCACCTCAGTTCTTGAGTAGCTCTGTCTTCCAGCTGCTTGTCCGTGATGGTCTGTGGTCACTGAGCACACTCCACAGGCTGTGCTGCCCCCACCATTTTGTGGCATACCTGGTGGATCTCGTCCAGGGCTCTGCTGTCAGGCAGATTTCTTGGCACAGGAAAGGAATACTTATAACTCAGGTGCAGGAACAGAGGGTGTCTTTGAAATGGGGAAAGATTGTACCCATTTGCTGTGGGCGTGCTTGTGCAATGCTGCTGTCTGGCCAGACGCAGGAGTGGGCCAGCAAAGGTTGCTGTGATCACCACAGGCTGCCCTTCTTAGGGCACCAACACCAGAGTTACTCCTGCAGGAGAAGTACATCTCATCCTGGTGTCTTGACACTATGCCATGCACCAAAAGAAGCCCAAAGTCCCGGAGAATGATTTTTTGATCCTCATGATTGCTGAACGAGGTTTCTCCTCCCTGCCATCTAAGGCCATGTTTCCTTTTTCCTTTCCTAGGTAGACAGGAGGTGCCACCAAACCTAAGGGTCTGGCGTGAACCCTGTACGTACACCTCCTTTGCATGTCAGGGGCCCCTTGGACTCTGCTCGTGTTGGTCTGGGCCAGATAGCATGGGTGGCTGGAGATGGAGGGACTGCCATATTGGGAGCAGGAGGAGGTGCTGGGAGTTCTGAACACCAGATGAATGTTTCGCCAGAGCTGATCTTTGTCAGGAGACATGCGGGCCCTGCTGTGTTAGCTGCAGTTGTGTTCCTTGTACTTGAAAGACAGCAGTCCATCTGACACGGATGCTGGCCATGCAAACCTACTCTCCAGCTACTGATGCTTTGATTTGTTTTCATGGCAGGCTGTCAGGCGAAGAGATGACAGATGGTCCACACTTCAAGTCTCTGTGTTTGCTGCCCAGTATCATGAAGCATCTGATCCCAGAACCAAGTCCAAGTTTCCTCCTCTTCCCTCCCTTATCAGCAAGAGGGAAAAGGATACTTCCTACACCTGCCTCTGTTCTCAAGGCAGATGCCACTAGTGCTGGTGGCAGAGAAGGAGAGCTGTGACTCCTCTTGCATCAAAAGCAGATCACCCAGGAATGGCCCCAAAACAGGCAGCCTTTGATGCTGTAGGCCAGGATTCTGGCCAAGGACAACGGTGACTGAGGAGGATAGGAGCTGTTGTAGGCCCTTAGTACCCAAAGACAGGAAACAATGTCACAACCAAATATTTGGTGAGATTAGCGGAGTAGGGTCAGCCATGACAAGTTATGCCAGATCTGCGATTCAGGTCTCTGTCCTGCCTGAAGCCCATTATGGACTTCTTAAATTTACCCTGGCACTGGTTCACACTATGTGTTCCTGATACTGTCACACTGTGTGCCTCCAAGGCAGTGAGGATGATACAGCAAAGGCAAACTCTTTCCTTCTCCTGGGGTTTTTCTTCATAGGTAACTGCCAGAAGTGGAGGGAACATGTGAATCACCACCATATCGGAACATTGCTTTTCAGTTCTCCAGAATGGGGATTTATGCTACGCTGGGGCTCATATCCCTGAAACATGAAAATGAAAATTGTTAATGCTCTTTCCCCAGGTAGATTGCTAAACAACCTTCTGTTTCAGTCGTTCATGGGCTCCAATGATCAGTCTTTCTCTCCTGTCTGGAGCAGCAGCATTTGCAAGGCTCCCTGGAGGTAAAGCAAGGTACAAGGGAAAAATCGAGCACCTGCTGCAGAGTTCTGCAACAAGAGAGTACTGAGAATGATGAAAGAACAAACTGAAGAGGCAGATCATACATATAAATGAGACAGAAAAATCTTGGACATCTGGAGGTAGTGATGTCTTAACACAAGGAGGAAAAAGTGAGCGTAAAGGGATCAGCAAAACAACCTGGGATTTAACTGTAGGAGGGCCAAAGTCTGGCACTAAAGCAGAACAGCAGGTGCAGCGTATATTCTGCCATGACAAGGTTAATTCATCAAAAAATCTTTGCTAATTGGATTTGGCACGATGATTTTATAATAGAACTGGGCATTGTATCTTGTGGGGCGTGACATTCTTAATGTAATAGTAAGAAGCCTTAAAGCTAAACTCTGAACTCCGGTCAAATAAGCACAAATAATAGAGAACGAAATATGTAGCTTTTATTAACAGTATCAACACAATGAAAATCAAAATATAAGCGCATCTTATAGCAAGCATATAAATGAAAATCAGCTGTCAGTTTTAATAATGCAGCAAGAACACTTGTCTGCAAGAAAGGTAACTTATCTTAATCTTCTTGAAGATTATATCTACTTAGTGTGTCCCAAGAGTGATAACATCTCGAGACTGATAAAGAAGGAAAAACATGATTTTACAATAATTGCAAAACACCTTAGGCCTTTTCTTGTATATTGGGCATTTGTACCAGCATTTAAGTCTCTCTCTTCCACAGGAGGCGTAGCCTGAGCCTGTCGGGTCTTTGAAAGCTCCACAATCTTCTTGTGGATTTGAAGGTCAGGGACAGCCTTAGCTGCCATGACCATGAGATGACGGAGTTCAGGATCCTGAGAGGAGGGAACAAGACAAATTGCAGGATCACAGCCCTGGGCTTCAAGCTCAAGAATAGTTCATCCTGACATGCAGGAATTGAAGCAAAAGTAGCCAGCGGCTTGCATGGACTTCTGACTGAAACAAGGACACAGTACAAGGAGCTCCTGACTAAAATCAGGTCTAAAAAGGTAGTGTGCAAGAGGTAGAAGCAGGGACAGGTCAGCCAGGAGGAATACAGAGACACCGTCTGAGCCTGCAAGGGTGGGGTTAGGAAAGCCAAAGCCCATCTATAGTTGAATCTGGCAAGGGACATGAAAGGCAACAAGAAGGACTTCTACTGATGTATCTACATCATATCTACAGATGACTAGGGAAAATAGGGCCCAGCGCTGCATGGGGCAAGTCAGGGGACACAGAACAAAGTACTCAACGCATCTTGCTTCAGATTTTACTGGTGAGACCAGCCTTCAGGAGCACCAGGACCCAAGAGCAGTGGGAAAGTCTAGAGCAAGAAAGACTTAACTGTCATCCGAGTTATCAAGTTAGGGAATATTTAAACAAACTGGACAGACACAAGGCCATGTGACCCACAAGTGCTGAGGTTGCTGGCCAATGTCACTGTAAGGTAAGGATATGCTTACTTTCCCTCACTGTTAAGACCACCAGAGAATGCTGTGATTTATTTACATGAAAAACTAAAGAAAAAAAATATATCAATTGCTACAGTTCTCAGTTCAAAAGCATCTGAAACATCAGGCAGAAGCTTAGTCTTTTGCAGAAAATCAATGCATTGATTTGCTTGGGGTTTTTTGTTAAACAAAGACAAGGAGAGCAGGAAGAGAGATAAAGGTAAAATGAAGGACCAAGCAAGAAATTAGCTGTTTGTTTTGGAGCCACATTGGGGAAAGTCTATTTTCAAATCTAGAAATAAAAAATTATGATTTTTCTTTAAGCCATCCCTAATTCTCTGCCTTCTGGCTAAGCCCTTTTTTTTAGCTCTGCTAAGATGCAAAGTGCATTGACAGTGACAAGCTCAAATGACTGCATCCTATCAGCTGGCCACTGCTCTGAGTTAATGTTTAGCTTTGAATACTTTTGACTGAATATCCTATTCAGTCTAAGGGTGAGTTACCTGGCTAATCCCGGTATGGGCCCCATTACACTGAACTGCCACAAGCTGCAACGAAATCTGTTGCAAACATTGGTAAAAATAAGTAAAAAAAGACGGCAAAGTTACGGGGGCTGTGCAGCCTTTGCTAAAGAACCTAATGAAATTAATAATTCTGGCTGTCTTGAAAGCCAAATTCATCAACGTCTATTAGATTTTTTTTATGACCCTATTAAAGGGTCAGGATATATACAGGAGGCCAGAAACACTGAAAGAAGAGAAGTAAAAAGGAGCAGTCTTTTCAGTAGGCGTACATGAAGATTCAATTTAATGAAGGTACTGTAATTTCTCCTTCAATCTGGTGATTTAGTGATGACAGGATCAAAATAATAAAATGCAATTGCAGTTTTTTGGTTCTGTTCCTACTTTCTTTAGCCATCCATGACCATTTGCACATCTGGTCATCAATCTTTAAAAAAGATTTAACACACCACAGAAAATTGCCCATGTTTCAATTTTCATCGGCTTTGTAAAAAGAAATACTTTTTTTTAATGAAAAAAAAAAAAACCACCAAACCCTAAGACTCAAATTACTTGCCCTTGAGCAGCAATTGCTCAAGACCATTGTCTTATGCTGAGGAATAATACTTTTACAGCTTGCAGTAACTAATATGTACATATATGATGTCTGAAACATGTAGTCTTACAGTTAATTTATGACTATGTCTAATAGAAGGCTTTGACTTTGTGGTTCTCTTCTAGGAAGGAATGAAGATAGAATTTTTAAAGAACATAAATATTTGAGAATATAACATTTTCTCTGAGAATATAAAAAATTCAATTTTTTTTTTTAAAGGCGATTTTAAAAACGCATACGTGCATCCTGTCAACATCAGTAAAGAAGGTCAGAGGCAGAGGGAAGAAGAGATGAAGAAATCACTGCAGTTGCTGGCATTTGCCATACCATATGCAAAGTCAAGACAGGTGAGATTTACTAGAAATGAAAAAGACAGCAAATAAGCACATGAGATGAAAGAATCGAATGTGGAAAAAAGGTGGAAATGAATATGGGGCCTACATGTAATGATACATATTTGGTGATACAAAAGGCAGCACAAAATAAAAGTAAGACATTTAAAACCATCAAGAGAGTGAAAGGATTGATATCTTTTGCGAGTGGCATATTGAGAAAATTTGTCCCCTATACCCGGGATTCTCAGGAGATTATAATGCCAGTATCAATGCTTCTGTACAGCTAGAATTGTTTCTTCCTCTATAAAAAGCCAAATTTTGGCAATCAATATGTTCTGGAACTTGTAAATTACATTAAAATGTTCTCCTTTTAAAGAAAAAGGAAATAAAGATCTATAAAAATGCACTGAAAATTGTCTATTAAGTATTTTTAAACTTAGCTTGCTTTGTGCATTTGGGAAGAAATGTAGTGGTGACAGGCTTTAACTTCCACTGTCATAAACCTAAGTCAATAGGAGTTCCATTTGAGCCAGGCTTCATTTATGTAATAACACCTCTGCAGGCTTATTTAAGCCATCCATAATGTGTGCAGCCCTATGGATTTCATCCAGTCTGTACTGACGGGATTGAAAGGAATAAATAGTGCTGGTGCTCAGAATGTAGAATGGACTTTGCAGTTCTGATTTGATCACTGATATACTTAACTCACACAGGGGTTTTGCAGAATCAGAGGCTTAATCTTAACATTACAAGCCCTGTAAGGGCAAGAGGGGTAAAAGCCGGTCAACACTTACTTTTGTCAATTAAAAAAATGTTTAGTTTTTCTATTGAGACTGTTGACATATAATAGAAACACATTTCTTTACTGAATTTCACTTCACCTGTCTCTTTGATTTGCCTATACTTCATGTTCTAATAGTTCAAAAGATAGATACAATGCACCTTTAGATCTCTTCAGCGTAACCAAAATGTAGTCAGAATCATACATACACAATTACAAGAAAAGCCTAGAAAATATCTATTTAATTCTAACACAAGACAGACTCTAAGTGATTGAAGCAAGGTTGAGACTGACAAAAAAAATTGAATATACAAATCTATCTGGAATGGATGAGAAGTTAGATGCTTTAATCCCTTTTTTTTAAGGTAGTTTTTTGCAAAAGGCTAGGACTTTCACAAAAAATGGTAGTGCCTATGTCAATAGAATAACAGAAATGCATGAGAGTCTTAGATAAGTAACTACAGAAAGATTTTTACTATGAAGTCAATGTACTTTTATGTGTACACACTAATTCATTTTAATAGTAAGCTAATTATTAATATTGATACTTAATATTGCTGATTAGTAATAATTCATATATCAATTCATATATAAATGCATACACTAATTCAGCTATACCATTGCTTAGAGTTGATACATAGGAAACAGCTAAACTAAACACCAATGTCAAATATCAAGAACTTCACTCTTAGGAGAACAGTTATTAAGCAACATCTTGCTCCCCTAAATCTCTGGGGTTCGTTTGTTATGCAGGCTATAGCTGACCTTCTTCATTTTGGTGAGTATCAATAAAAAATAAGCTCAGAATCTTCTCCGACATGTAAATGCTTCAGATTTAACCCTCAAATGCATGTGAATCAAGTCTCTTGTAGTATTGCTGGCAGTTATAGCTGCAGACCTAATAGCAGACTGTGTAGGACTAAATAGCCTCTCATCTGCTCTCTCTGAGGCACTGGTCCTCCCCTGTGCCTTGTCTTTGCTGGGATGAGCTGTGATGTCTTAGGTCTTGGGTGTTTCAGAGCAATAGACTTTTCTGTTCTGAATCTTCAGGGCCTTGCTAATTATGCTAACTGAAATCGCTATGAGTCTATCTATTGACTTAAATGATTGTTAGATGTTAGCATTCCTTAATCCTAACAATGACTGAGTCGCATCTTACATCAGGGTGGTTGGTTTTTTACAGATCCTGGTTGGTTTTTTTAAATATCCTGCAAGTACATTTTGTAAACCTAATCTTGAAATATGTGTCACCTCCAGATAGCGTTTTGATCCCATCGAATGCAAAATTATATTTGCTTTTATATTCAGGACTTTCACTTTAATGAATAAAAACAAAAGATGTAATAAACTTTTATTCCAAATTAGGAAATACAAGGACTGCAAGTGCAGAATTACAATTACAGAGCCTTTAACTTAAAATGAGATAATTATCAAAGAACCCAAATTTCTGAATTGCAAGGCTTTTAATACTAGCTTCTTAGTGAACCAAAAGGTCCAGTAAATTGTCTGTAAAACAGACTGAGGACCATATTAGTCACCTGATGTGATATGTTACTACGCAGGCAGTCTTAATAAAACCCAGGCTACCGCAAGGTCTATCTCGCGCGAGCGGCAGAGGTGAGGGCAGAAGTCTTTGGGGTCTGTGTAGCTTCTGCCCCCACCTCTGCCCCCCACCGGGGTGCTGCCACACCCGACTTCAGCTAATAACATGCTTCCTCTGCTTTAGGATTCCCTCCCCGATGAGAGATGACTATGCCTGTAGGGACATACGGTGAAGAGGAACTTGCACAGGAGTAGTGGAAGCAGAATGGTTTGATATATGAAGGAAGAAAAGACTTTTGGATTTGCACGCACTGGTGAACCAGTCAAATCTTGAGAGGTTTTCAATTATTATAATAGATTTTATTTTATTATAAACAAGATGTTCAGTATCTTTTTTTAGCCAAATGCAACGCGGTCACTAAGAGCAGTATATGTTTGAGCAAAGACTGGTCACACCTTGCATTGGGCACAGGTGCCCAGGTGCTGGCCATGGGGGACTGCAGGGGAGGAGCGGCCGGGGCTGCCCCGTGCCAGACACAGCCCATTCCAGCTGGCTCCAGCGGACCCACCGCAGGGCACGGCTGAGCCCTTTGGCAGTGCTGGTGGTACCTCTGGGAAAACCTATTTAAGCGAGAGTAAAAATGTTGTGCGGCAGCTCTGAGAGGAGTAGGGCAAAAAATTTGTGAAAACCAGCCTTGCAGACACCCAGGAGAGAGCAGGAGGAGGGGAGGAGGTGCTCCAGGCGCCCCAGCAGAGATTCCCTTGCAGCCCATGGAAAGAACCACTCCGGAGAAGATATCCACACTGCAGCCCGTGGAGGACCCCGTGCCACAACAAGTGGACAGACCCTGAAGGAACTACGGGCCGTGAAGGATCCACAAGGGCCAGAAGGACTGCAGCCAGTGGGAAGGACCCATGCTTGAGCAGTTCATGAAGGACTGCAGCCTGGGAAGGACCCACACCGGAGCAGGGGGAAAGTGTGAGGAGGAAGGACCAGCAGAGAGGAACTGTTATGGACTGATCACGAGCCCCCGTTCCCCATCTCCTTGCACCGCTCAGCAGGAGAGGAGTTGGGACTGAAGGAGCGAAGTTGAGCCTGGGAAAGGGTGGAGGAAAGGCATTGTTTTAATGTTTGGCTTTTTGTTTCCCACGACCAAATCAGTAATTAAATATGCATTATATTTGGCTAGAAATTAAGCTAATTTTCCCCAAATCGAGTCTGATCTGCCCACAAAGATAATTGGTAAGTGATCTCCCTGTCTTCAGCTCCTCCCACAAGCTTTCTCATTCCTGATCTTCCCATTTTCTCCCCCCGTCCCATTGCGGGGGGAGTGAGTGGCTGGGTGGGAGTATGCCTGTTAGCCAAGGCTAACCCACCACACACTCCTTTACATGAACCATCCAGAAACAAAGCCATACCTTCAAGAAAAAAAGATAATGTCAAGGAAGTAATTGGAATGATAAAGAATATTACCAAGTAATAGAGCAGCCAAAAATTATCACTAATTTTTAAACTTATAAAATGGTAAGAAATCTGAAAGGGATTTCCCATAGCTTTGAATTAATCTGACAGGATCTTCTCTGTCTCTCAAGAATTTATGCTAATGCTGGATTGTGGTTGGATTAAAGAGGAACCAGCTTTAAGGGATAAGTCAATTTCATGAAATTCAATCACAGATTTTCTTCATAGCTCTGAGCTAAAAAATCCTAATTTAATATAAATCAAGAAACCTTTTGTCATATTCTTCAAAAAAAAAAAACCTCCCAAAACAAAAAAAAACCCCAGAAATTATTTAGAAAATAATTGAAAGAGTAACTCTTCATGCAGCTCTTAATAATTTATTTTTCACCAAACTTAGAAATGCTTCTTTTGTGCCATCTCCAAATTTTTATATTTTTCCTTAGAAATAATAAGGCAACTTCTGGGGAGTTTGCCTGCATGTAAAACCTCATGGAAATCAAGGAATGTTTTGCACAGCTACAAAGGGAGGAACAATTCAAAGACCATTGTCCTTGTTTCAGCCTTACAGATAACTCAAAGCATTGAAGAAGATATTATTTCTTTTTTGTTCAGACACATGATAATCTGGGGCTAGGGTCTGTGTTTAAAAGTGTTTCTTGTTCAAACGTGTGAAAAATTAGACTTTCTTCATCCATGTGAGAGGAACAAATTCTACCTCTTATTTTTCTGATGTTGTCTCAAGAATGAGAAGGCATATGTAATTGTTTGTGTCGAATTTTTTGCTTTCTCCAGCAATAATTCCAGTGCCATAAATGCAGTCCAGCTCCCTTGACTGGAAGCACAGAAATCCAGAAGACTTTGCTGGGAGGTGAACTCTGCCCTAGCTGCCTAATATTTGTATTTAATAAGATGGTCTCTGCTATGCGTAGCTTATTGACTATTATTGGGAACCAATGCTCTTGGGTGTGGGGACGCAGGGAAAAGCTGTATGATTTTGTTGAAGGCAAGAGAAAATAAAAAGATATTTCTTTGCAGTTTTATTACAACTTTTTATGTTCACGTTAGTCCCAGGGCACTCATGTTAAGCAAAGGAGAAATTCCTGTGTATCCTTCCTATTGAAACCATTATGTTCCTTTCAGCTATAATACTTAAAATGTTCTTTCTACATCACAAAGGGAGATGAAAGGATATTTTAATAAAAGGATGACCCTCTCACTAAAAATGTCTGTTTTCCCCATGTGCAGCACATAACACCTGCTGTATCCCTATAAAACAAATGATTGATTCTGAATCACTTTGTATGGGAGAGTTACCTTGGGAACAAAATCGTGTACCAGCTGTGTCACAGCCATCACTCAACAATTAGCTGAACCAGTTCCCAAGCAGAAACAATGTCACTTTATCTCACAGGTCAGAGTTTTTAGGTCAAAAGAACACAGATCTGTATTTAATTTTCTAATTCTAAGTCAGTCCACAAAAAGCTGCAAAGCGAAAATGGGAAAAACAAAGAGGAAATCTTATTCTGTGGCATACACATTTAATAAACTGAAACTGACAAAAATTAAGTATCGTACTTGTTCACTGAAAAGTATATTTTACTTCCAATACTGATGAAACAGACTTTCCCATAAAATGTTACGCAGCTACTAGATGAATCGTGTAATAAAGTAGTCTTATTCTTAAAACATAAGCTAAAGGCAAGAGGCTTGCTTAGCTCTTGAGTATTCTGTATTTTGAAAAATAAATTTTTATTAATTAAAATGCTAATTAGATTAACTTGGGATCTTTTATTAGTGAAACTAGTGTTGCTAAGACAGCTCAAGTGGTGACTTCACAACACAACATTTGCTGTATTGACCTCAAACTTCCGAAAGCACTGTGATTTTGCTAATTTACTCATAAAAAGAGCCTGAACAGTGAGATCCCAGTTCACTCGTAAGGACTTCAGTTTTTCTGAAGGCCTACAGGTCTACAGTAATTCTTTGAGATTACACCTTCCCTTATGAACCTTGATGCCCTGGCATGACTACAGAATAGGGGTGCAGTGATAGTTGCAATGACTTTTTTCCAACCCTACCTATTACTTCTCACTCTTTCACACAACAGGGCAGCAGTGACAGGAGCAACCACTTGAATTTTTCAAGATTAAAAAAAGAAAAGCGGCATCGTGACAGCCATAATGGTAATACCACCCATCCAATTATGAGTAACGAATTGCAGCAAGTTCAGTCTGGGGTCCTGCCCTGAGCTTATTCTTTGAAATAGTTTTCTACACTTTCATAAAATCATAGGAAGAGTTATGCTAGAAGGGACCTCTGGAGGTCTTGTACAGTATCCTGATCCAAGCAGACCTCAGTTGCTAGCTCTTGTTCTTAACCACTTTTGTAACATATACCCCCCACCACTATGGTTTTTTGCAAATGACAAAATGAATCAATAAAGGTGATGCAGCACAAAGTGGTACAAAACACAAGAGTGTGAATAAGAAAATAGGTAGCAGGCAAGTTTTAATCATTCAACAACCTTGATGATAGAAGAGTGGAGGGTATGAAAACCTCCTAATCAGTTGGCCTTCTAGCAATCTTCGAACAGATGCATGACAGCTACCCATGAGGAGCTGGACTTCTTTCCTCTCTAGTTCCAGCTTTCCATGATTTTGTATGAAATTGTAGATTATCTCAAATGATTAGACTAGTCACCTGAGGCATTTTATACTATTCTAGATTTCTGGAGGTGTAGGAAATATCAAAAGAGACTTTTCCACGTAGAAAAGAAAGAATCATTTGTTCTTCCTTTAAAATGAGGGTATTATGAAAAAGGTGGCAATTTTTTTAATAGTGAGCTGCAGAGCAGAATTGCAGTGGTCTTTATCAGTTCTAATTCTAAATACTATCCTCTGTCTTTCTAAATATCTCTGGATGTGTATGTTTGGGTGCTTAAGAAACATTCACATGTAAGATGGTACCCACAGTCTGTTGACTGATAGAAAATATTGCTAAATATTGCTTATTATTTATAGTGAAGGAAACAAAGCATTTATTACTAAAGAGATAATTTGCTAGTAAAAAGCTACAACAAAGCTAAGGACTAGTCAAGGCTATAAGGGATGGGTTAGGAAAGGATTGTGACTCACAGTAGCAAATGTTAGAGTAAAGTATTCCTCTTAATGAAGGCTTTTTCTGTTTTTCCTGCAAAGGAAAAGACTCCAGTTAAGATAAAGACATGACTTGTGTGTTATTCTAACCTGAAAGAGTTAATATTATTTTTAAAATCCTGGACATTTTGAAATATCTGACAGAGATGAAAGAAGTAACACGTAGAGGTAAATTTTTATCCTTGATGACCTGTCATGAAGTGTATTGAGTACCAGCTGCTGTGAATTTAATTTCAAAGTTGTTTTTGACAGCATGTTCCAATTATATCCTTATTGAAAGGCTAGATTTTTGGTAGATTGACAAGTTTCCTTTTTATTTTTACCTTCTAATGAGCAAAACAATCTGTTACAGTATATTGATCCAGCTTATTTATTTCTGGATTTTTAAAATACGGTCTGCAGTCCTTCTCTTCAGATACTTTTACCACCTGCAATACAGCAGTAAATGTACTTGCATTTGCAAAAACAGGGGGGAAAGGTTGCTTTTAAGGAATTATTGCTTCTTCTATGAAAGGAAACTATTTTATATAAGAGCTATGGGCTTATTTTAGTTAGAGGGAGGATTACTCTGAATATGTATTGACCAGACACTTTACCTAGGGCACACTAAGGGTCATCAGCACCCTCAGGAAAGACAATAGACGATATAGTCTACTTAAATGTCATGGACTATGACTAATATTTACGTACCGTCAACATCTCTTGGTCTGGTTCTGAGCAGCGCACAAGGACCTGATTCAGAATATTGCTGTTGAAGCATCATCCTATGACAGCGATCGTAACATATGTCGAGTGTGGGAGCAACAAAGAAATCCACTGCATCCGTTCCGTTTCAAGAGGGATGCCATCAACAGAAGAGAACTTCTCCAAGTGCAGCAAAAGGGCGGGAGACAACAGCCACAGGTAGTAGCAGGGGAAATTTTGATTGGACATGGGGAAAGAAATCTTTGCAAAAAGCAGGTTTAAGCACTTCCCAGAGAGGTGATAGAATCACTGTCCCTGGCAGTTTTTAAAACCGTCCAGGACAAGGCCTTGGCCAACCTGATCTAGTTTTGTAATTAGCTCTGCTTGGAGCAGGTGACTCTACAAGATGAGCTTCCAACCTAAATCCTTTTCCGAGTCGATGATTTTTTTAAAAAGAGTCTATTAATGAAATAAACCACCCTCTCAGGCAACATGGAGAACATTCTGGACATCCCACTGGAAATCCAGAATGCATGCCACTTACTGGAAAGAATGTCAGAAAGGCCAGAAAGGAGCTAGTATGGCTGAACAGTGGTGTAAAAGAGACAAGCAAAAGCAAGGACCACTAGGATCCTTCAGAAATGAGGAAAATAGGAAGGATGATCAATGCTGGTAGATTAAATGTAAAAGCATCCTAAGACTGTCCACACAGCGTATGAGTATTCATTTTTAAAAGGCACCAAAACTAACAATAAATCCTTTTTGAATGCTTCAGAAGATGGAAGGCAGAGAGAGAATCAGCAGAAACAATAAGTGATGAGGATACAGATGAGGCAGACTAAAAATAACACAACTGTAGAAAAACTACTTATCACCAATTTATTATTTCTGTACCAGTTCTAGGTTAGCACAGGGAGTATCAAGAAATTGTACCACTAATCCAATTCAGGGATATAAAATTGTTCTAAACTTTAAGATAGGAAAGCTGAAACTGAACCAGCAGACAAATTCCCAGCATAAAAATTCATGAGATTAAAAGAAGGACGTAGTCTTGAGATAACAAAATAAAAATGTGCCAGACTGTGATTAATGGTTATAACCAATGGAGTACAGCTGATCTGGATTATTCAGCAATGGGGGTTGGTTCTCAACTGTGTTGATGTTAATTACATTATATTTTCATTTACCTTGCTTTTTGTGTTAATTTGACGGTGGCACAGGATCTTAATGCTATTACAGCTAAAGCAGTATCCTAATCAGCTGAATTATATTATGACTATAATATGAATTTCCACCTGTGTGAGCATTTGAATTTCCATTTTGTGAAACTCTCAAAAGTAGATTCCAAAAATACACCTGTGGCTTTTCATATCACACATGAATATGTCCACATGCACACGGAACATCATTAGTACTCCAAGACTGCATTACTTACTTAACATTCTTGTCAGGAAATATTTCTACAGTAATTGTGTTCTTGCTTGTTTATGTTGTAGTCTGTATGTTAAAACCTTTTCTTCCTGTAAGCTTATTAATACAGTATTTACTTCACATTTTCAAAGATCAAAAGATGGACAGAATAATGTAATCACTCAGTTAAGGTAGCAAAGACTCTTGGGGAGCCAGGAAGACCAAAACATTTGAAATAAATAAGTAAATTCTGTATGCATGGTAAAAACACATTTTTGTTTATTCCAGTGGGATAACAGGTAGCCAAGATACTGTGTATTCAAACTTTAGTAGTATATAGCATAGATTAGATTTATTGATAATTCTTAAAAGCGTGCAGTATTTTTCATCTGCTCATGTAATGAGGCAGACAGTCAGAAAAGCATAAGAACTTAACCATATGCTTTGATGCTGGGAAATGCTGAACACATCCAGCTCCCACTTAAGTTTAGGATGGTTGGTCAGAGGTTAAAAACTGTGTACTATGGACAAGGAGATAACAACATTCAAGTTCGCGCAAGAAAAAAATAGTATAGCTTCATCTAATACAACACCATCCCAACTGTTAAAAATATATGACCTGCTACACATGTTCAAAAATTATTGGGAATGGATAAACCAGATAATATTGCCAAATAAAATAAAAATCAGGTTTTTTTAAAAAAACTTGATATGCCTTAATATTTCTGAAAGAGGCTTATGGTTGTTCAGCTTTAAATAGTATATAGTAACTTCCTTGAATATGATACATGATCCTATCATCAGTTACCCATCCTCTATTTACAGTTTTCAGCATTCAAAGATGAACACAGAAATCCCAGATTATATTTTACTTTTTATTATTCATTATGTGGTGGGTTGACCCTGGCTGGAGGCCGGGTGCCCACCAAAGCCGCTCTATCACTCCCCTCCTCAGCTGGACAGGGGAGAGAAAATATAACGAAAGGCTCGTGGGTCGAGATAAGGACAGGGAGACATCACTCACCAATTACCATCATGGGCAAACCAGACTCAACTCGGGGAAAGCTAATTTAATATATTACCAATCAAATCAGAGTAGGGTAATGAGAAATAAAACCAAGTCTTAAAACATCTTCCCCTCACCCCTCCCTTCTTCCCGGGCTCAACTTCACTCCCAATTTCTCTACCTCCTCCCCCGCAGAGGCACAGGGGGACAGAGAATGGGGGTTGCGGTCAGTTCATCACACGTTGTCTCTGCTGCTCCTTCATCCTCAGCAGGAGGACTCCTCACACTCTTCCCCTGCTCCAGCGTGGGGTCCCTCCCATGGGAGACAGTCCTCCACGAACTTCTCCAACGTGGGTCCTTCCCACGGGCTGCAGTTCTTCGTGAACTACTCCAGCGTGGGCTCCTTCCACAGGGTCACAAGTCCTGCCAGTAAACCTGCTCCAGCGTGGGCTCCTCTCTCCCCACAGGTCCACAGGTCCTGCCGGGAGCCTGCTCCAGCATGGGCTTCCCACAGGGTCACAGCCTCTTTCAGGCATCCACCTGCTCCAGCGTGGGGTCCTCCATGGGCTGCAGGTGGATATCTCCTCCACCGTGGACCTCCATGAGCTGCAGGGGGACAGCCTGCCTCATCACGGTCTTCACCAGGGGCTGCAGGGGAATCTCTGCTCCGGCGCCTGGAGCACCTCCTCCCCCTCCTTCTTCACTGACCTTGGTGTCTGCAGGGTTGGTCCTCTCACATATTCTCACTCCTCCCTCTCTCTGTTGCTGTTTCCGCACCATTTTTTTCCCTCTTTCTTAAATGTTATCCCAGAGGTGCTACCACCGTCGCTGATGGGCTCAGCCTTGGCCAGCGGCGGGTCTGTCTTGGAGCCGGCTGACGTTGGCTCTGTCAGACATGGGGGAAGCTTCTGGCATCTTCTCACAGCTGCCACCACTGTAACCCCCCCACTACCAAAACCTTGCCATGCAAACCCAATACAAATCATTATCTTATAAATGCCTTTATTTTGCTTTTTGAGAAAAAATTATTAGTGTTACTAAGCTCGGGCATTTTTTCTTCCTAAAAAGTAATTCTGTTATTTTTGAAGAAGCAGAAGAGTGCACACAAACCCCTATTAAAGGAGATGGGATATTGAGTACTATGCAGTCCATTGCTTGAATGGAGTGCACTAAAAATTAATTTAGCTAATTGAATGTAGTGCTAGAATGTAGTTGAATTACTCTAGTCCCCTTCCAAGAAAAAAAGCAGCTCTAGTTATATATTTATACAAATTCTGTCAGAGTTAAAACAAAATATGTCAGCCAATACTATATCTCTTTACTAGAAAGGTTTTCTGCACTGCAATCTAAATTTCCCTTCTTTTATTTTATTTACATCTTCTTTATCGTTACTAATGCTTCTCTTTTTTTTTGGTGTTAATAGATGCAGAATAAAGTCATGGCTTTTAAATAAGATGTATGGGCTGTTCTTGTTTTATTTTGTCATGTATCTTTTCAGAAGTGAGATCATTTTAACCTCTCCACTTTCAAATCTCTCCAGGATGTCAATACTTGGTAACAAGAACAGCCAAACGAAATAGCACGTAGAGTATTTTGTTGCTTAACAATCACTTAAAGAGTGCCTATTCTTTTCCTGGTGTGCAGTGTAGTTCCTCTTCATGTGCCAAACAAAACTTGGCACATCACGCTGCACGTTTTCCAATATATTATCATTCCCTAGTCTCTTTTAGACTTTGTATTGCTGAAAGGAGAGGATACCTGTGCAAAGTCAATTTAACCCTCTCTTCTTGTTGTTGTATTAGTGTTGCATAGGATTGCACAAAAGTTTGGATGGGAAGGGACCTTCAAGCAGGGCTAACTTCAAAGCTAAATTGGGTTGTTCAGCTTGTGCTGGTGAATCTGGAATATATCCAAGGATGAAGATAGCACTACCTCTCCGGACAATCTCATCCCAGGCTAATCTGGGCTCCCTCTGAAGATTTTCTTCCTTATGTCCAAGCAAAATGGTGCCTGTTGCAATTTGTGATTGACGGCCTTTCTGTGGGCACTCTGAGAAGAGCCTAGCTCATACTCCATGCCATCCCCTTAGGCAGGGGAAGACTGCACAAAGGCTCCCTCCTTCAGGTCTTCAGTTTAGAATAACTTTGCAATCATGTAGATGATAAAACAGTTTTTACCTTTCATACTGTTAGAAGAGCACTCTGGTAACTGACAACACAGAGGCACACACTGAGAAACAAAATGGAGGAACATAATATGTAATTCAAATGTATTTTTCAATTATTTTGTTTCATTTGGGAAAGTATATAAATAGTGGTCATTTGTATTTCTTTATAATATATTCAGCATTAAAATCAGCATGTATATACAGGAATCAAGAGACTACCACTTTAGCAGCTTTACTTGTATTATTGCTATGTATTGCAAACCACTGTTGCTGTACAGCTGTGAAAGCTTCTAACCCCTTTTCTTTAGTTCTCACCACTTTTCCACTCTCCCAAGCCCTCGCCTGTCTCATGAATATTTGGATATATGCCTTAAAATAAGATAGCTGAGTTGGTCTTTATCCCATGAATAAAGTAATGCCCAGTGAAATGCTTTTTTAGAAAAAACTTTTTCTAGAAAAAACTTGTTCTAAAGCCCAGGTCTATCCTGAGATCAGACTGTAATAGCACTGATCAATTACCTTCCTTTTCCATGAGAAAAAGTGTCAGTGTTCTCCACTCGTGGGAGTAGGAAAGCTCTGCTAAGAGGAAACTGCAAATCAGGGCTGACCTTTTTGAAAGACTGAATTTTTCCACACAAAACTGGTATCAGCTCCAGCCAAAAATCATGTGACCCTGAGAGGACTACAGGAGCTGGCAGTATTTCTGCTTTTCCTTTTATACTTTGCATCACTCTGTTTTCCAAGCCCCTCGAAACAGACTTTGTTTATAGCTTGCCAATATGACCAAGCAAAGATCCTGCTAAAGATCTTACACGCTACAGGATGTCGGTTGCAGTCTTGATGGTCTATACCAAATGTTTATGTTGCTATACGCCAGTTTAGAAATGAAACTTTAGGTGACCAGACTCTAATGCTCTGAGGATTTTGTGCCAATAAAACTGTAGCCTTAAGTATATATAGCACACCAGACCAAAAATTGCATGTAATGACAAAATTGGTAAGAGCAATTTATAGGGTACAGTGGTTCATGAGGGTGTATTGCAACTGACCCTGTAGAAGACGAGAGGCAGAATAGCTAAAACAATCTGGTTTTCTTTAATATATTTCACCCCTTTGCATATTTCATCAGACAGGTCCTTACCTCCTTAGCACCGCTTCTGGTGGAGCTCAGGGGAAAATAACCAATGCAGGGGCAACTTGGAAAGGACTCCTGGGGTGCCAAAATGTGAATAGCAGCTGTTTGTGAACAGCCACAGTGCCTCGTTACAATTTTTATTCACCACTCAGTCAGGTAGCATTATTTAGAAGTTTTTTTTAAAGAGACAACTCTCATTTGGGGACAGATTATAAGAGTATTCTCTAAGCGTCTGCTATCTGCCACTGTCCTTATTGGCTCTTTCCCTTATTTATAACACCAAGTACCATCCTCCTCCAGTCTCCCAAAAGGGAAAATATGCAAAGGAAAAAGAGTCTGAGGAGAAAAAAACAACAAACTAGCATGAGGGATAGAAAATGAAAGCAAAAGTAAGGAAGAGAGAATCAAAAAAGTAAAGCTGGAGAAAGAGCAGGGGAGCACAACACCCTTGTCCTAAAAATCATGCATTCTCTTGGCTTTAATATTATTTATTGAGCTTGCCATCTGTTCATAGATACCGATGAGTGCTTCTGCCAGTTCTAGGGCAACACCACTAAAGGTGTTTCTTCCTTGTTCCCACTAAATTGTAATATTAATGGATCAAAGATAAATTGTTGACTTCACAGATTCAAAGCACTGCACAAACTCTAGTTAATACATTTTCAAAACATCTGTATGAATTGCATACTTGTTAACCGTACCAGCTTCTGAAATGAGAAAGTGCTAATATTTTTCTAGGGCACAGGTAAAGCAAGAAGAGGCAGAGAGTCCATCGTTCCTGGAAGGTGTTTTAACTGTCCAGGACTCTACCGGTGACACTCTGCATGCACACTCATTGTGCTTTCTCAGGGTCAGTCCCCATTCATTATCTTGCTTTCAGTGGTTCCCGTGTCTTCCCACGCAGCTGTTCTTCTAGCCCTCTCAATCTCTTTCCAAATTGCCCCATTCTCTTTAATGTTGATTTGTTGTGACAACTTTGGGGATGGATAGCAGGTACAGCAATGGAGAGTAGGGAGATTGACCGTTCTGATTCACCGAGCTGCCACAGCAGGAGATCAGCATTTTCCTAGTTCTGCTGTGCTACAGATAGGAACATGTTTCGGACAAGTGATTTCAGTAATTAAATTGAACTTCTTATCTCTCTGAAAACAATACCCAAAGGGTTTCCCTGTGAAAAACCTAATAATGGTTTTACTATTTTCCTTCTGGCAACAGCTCACTGTGTGTCAGTAATTCCCTTCTCTCACAATGTATTGCAAGACAAAAGGCTTCACCAAATGCACTGGAACAACATGATATTGGTGTCCCATAGACATGAAGATTGCGTCGGTTTTTGGCACTGCTATGGATAACTAAGGAGTGCATTCAGGTGAGCACTGACATAGTGTTTCTTTTGGGAGAATCTACATCTGCATCCAGAGATCTCATTTTACATTACTATAGAACACCTCTGTGGACCTGTCAAGTGGAAGAATTTAATTACACTGAGATGAACTGCAATTATGAAGTTCTGCAGTGGGGAGCAGGCACCAAATCCTGTCTGATTTAGGTAAATCTATGCATCACTGTAGAAGGCGGAGTCTGAAGTTACTTGTTTCCCCATCTCTTCTGCCAACACCTTCTAAAATAGACCTTGGTACTAGCAATATTGAATTTGTTTAGGTATGTGTTCAAGTCTTACTAAAATTTTTAAATGACTGTTTGTCTGGTCTGTTTCACTAAAGCTTCTAACAGACAATGGATTTTTTGTCAAGACAAAAAGCATTCATGGAAAATACCCAGTGGACAATGATAACCCTTGTTGCTTTGGTTATATTATCTTGTAATGTGCTGTTGATTTTGTAATAGGAAAGTTCAAGAAATGTTGAGGAGCTTCATTCTCTAATGTAAAACACTTTATTCATAAAGTTAGGGCTTTTCTCTCTGATGGGAGATATAAAATTTTTCTGCTTCCCATCTGTATTTGTTTTATCAGTTGGATAGTGCTGCTGAACTTCTAAATTGTTTCATAGTTCAAGGGAAGGAGATATGCAATAAAGGTCCATTTCAATGGTAATAAAAATAGCATCTAATATGGAACAACATATTACCAGTCAAGACATCTGTTCACATTATTATGAGAGTCTCAGTCCAATTACATTCACTATAAATTATGGAAGAACAATTGCAATAAAAATGTGCACATTATTGTTTCTGAGCTTGAGGCTAAATTGAAGATTAGGTTCTTGTGTATTCTGAATTCTGAAAGAATTTTCTGAGATATCACAATCCAGACTTACTGCAATAACATACATAAGAAATTAAATTTGAAGCAGGTTAAACACAACTTTGCCAATATATTTAAACATTGGTTGGCCAAAAAAACCCCAGTAAATACATTTAGGGTTTAAACACTATCTTTAAACAAAGGAACTGTGCCACATCACCCTGTCCTAGACAGATATTTTTCCAGCATAATATTTATCCACTTATAAAATTGGTACTTGGTCTACACGGAATTCAGGAACATTCAATGCAATTCCCTTCTTTTATGCAGCCATATCACTGGAGAATTTAACCTACTGCTTTAAAAAAATTGATCTCTAAATAGTCCGTCCTCACTGAGGTGAGGAAGGATTTTATTTTTTCTGCAGGCATCAGTTAGCAGGATTGTAGAATTATAGAATTTTATAGGTTGGAAGGGACCCATGAGGATCATCTGGTCCAAACTCCACCTCAAAGTAAGGCCAACTTAGATCACATTATTCAGGGCTTTGACCTGTTGAGTTTTAAATATTTCTGAAGCTTCCAATTCAATGAAGTCTCTCAGCAGTCTCATTAATTGCAAATTTTTCCCTAACAATTAATTAGAATTTCACATGTTGCAAACTCTGTCCATTGCCTCTCATCCTATAATTTTTACCCCTAAGAAGCATCTGTCTCCATTTTTTCTAAACCTTCCCTTTAAGTAGTTGAGGAAAGCAAGAAGATCTTTCTATTATCCTTCCCTTCTAAAGGCAGCACAAATAGTTTGCTCATCTGTTCCTTGCATGTGATGTGCTCTGCTCCCTAACCATCTTGGTGACCCTCTGCTGGAATTGCTCCAGTATGCCAATGTCTTTCTCGTAGTGGAGTCATGAAACTGGACACAGTACTCTTGATACCATTTCAGCAGTGCTGAATAGAGGGGGGAAAAAACACTTCTCTCAACCTGCTGGCTTCACTCTTGTTTATGCAGTTTCAATATTCCTTGGCCGCCTTCACCACAGGGGTGCACTGCTGACTCAATGTGTTGTCCATGAGGATTCCCAAAGTCCTTTCTGACAGCAAATGTCATCAACAAATGGGAACTCCTTAATGCTGGCATTATCCCAAAGAGGAGATTTAATAAACAAGAGGAGTATGAGATGGGTCCACTGTTAAACACATTCAAGCAATTCAGTTTGAGCTTATCAAAACAGAGTGCTGTTGATTTACTTCACCTCACTGCCACAACAACTTGAATGTGTCACAAACTATTAATATCTCAGAGCTTCGTCTTACCTCCATAATAAATCTTTTCTAGAAATCACACATAATTTTCTTCTGGCTTTTGATACTAATAAACTATAGTTGTTTAAGTGTTAGAACCTGAAATTTAGTCCGTACCTACCCTGCAAATGAAACTTACATTTGTTGACTGCCTTCCATGACTCTCTTCAGTTGACCACTGGAAGCTATCAAGCTGTTCTAATACTTTAGTCTGTGAGCACCTTCCCTTCACCTTTCCTGACATATGTTTATAGATTGCTTGCCTGTGTGCTGCAATTAAGAAGATGAAGTCCATGGACAGGAATCCTGCTATCTGTTTTTCCTAACTTCTGGTAGGATTCCGTATCTCACATGCTCTTTCTTGATTGTTGATAGGAAGCCACAAGCTGGAAAGGAAAGACAAGTGTTTTGCATCCTGACTTACGGCTGGGGTAAAATGACTGATATGAACCTGGAAGACACTTGAAATCTCTAAGAATCAAGCAACGAAATGGGAACAGCAGTGGATAGACTGCAAGGTAGGACATAGAGGAGAAACAGCAGTTCACAATTTGGTTAACCCTAAGCCTCCATATAGACAGTACCCAGATTTCAGTAGCCTGTAAGGACGTTCCTTCTCGTTTCAGCAAACTGAGTCTAAACCTTTTGGTTTCCAGGAACACTACAAAGATCTCAGACTTTCTGCAAAAAGTGAAAGTTAGTCATGGACTACAGATTTGGGTGTATCAGGGCAGGTTAGCTAGTACTGTGATTTTTTTTTTTTTTTATCCTCAACATTTTATCAGCTTAGAATGATTATTTCCTTAATTCTGTGTTGCATGTACAGTGAATGTTTTGCTTTTCATGCAGTAAATGAAAACTAAACTGATAAAACATATCCACCTAGCTGGTGTGAGACTAAATGTTATAATGGTTTGTAATTCTGAGATGAAAATAACTGTTAAAAAAAAAAAAAAGACATCACTAAAGTCATATCATTCTTCAAATTTAGTACCAGAATCATCTACTTGGGTATGGCCTTCCAAACTAATCTTATTTTCTTCTTCCTCATATAACTTTGCTGGTGAAGAGCTAATGATCAGACAGCAAAATAGGAAGCTGGGACAACTACAATATCCAGAAATGTTTTATAAACATATCGATAGAATACAGTTTACCATAATGGTTATCTTCAACTATGGTGTCTACCTGAACTTTTTTTCTTACATTTTTCTCTTGCTAATTTTTTCCACTTCTTCCTTTTTAACATGGAAAACCAAGCAATTTTACTCCACCTTTCTATTGCTTAGTTCTGTTGCAGTAAACGCTGCTTGTCTTTCACAATGTTTTATCGCATTTTTTTCTTTTTTTAGCCTTCCTTATTTTGGCTGGCCCTCTCTTGTGTGTTATTCTCTCCAAAGTGCTGACATGCTGTCTCTCCGAACTCATTAGCCTTCTCCTTGGCTGCAGATCTAGTCTGGTTTTCTTTACATGCCCTGGCCTCTGAGCTCCTGTTACAACATATTTGCCTTGGTGATGGGGTATCACATTGGCCAGAACCTTAGGGTAGATCCGCTTGCACCTTTCCTAAAATAACACTACCAAAAATATCCAAAGGCCTTTCTATCTCTAAAGTTAGATCTTGTGAGAACACAAACTGGAATAAAATAATTTTGCTGACAGTGAAAATTCAGCTCTTTTAGGTGAGATAATCCAGAACAACTGTAAACAACTTTCGTAAACAACTTTCCCCCTGCCGATTGTCCAGGCAAAGTTATGCCAGAAACTGTAGCTATAAAAAACAGTGCACTGTGCCTCTGGATCCCTAAGAAAACTTGATCTGCCAGACTGCTCTCATGACCCCCTGGCTCTACCCACCCTGACTTGAGCTCCAGAACATTTCTCCATCTCAACGCTCAGGGGAGGTGCTGGCAGCCCTTTCCCAACAGGGCTCCACCTGCAACAGAGTGACAGCTGCCAGGACAAAGCAGGTCGCTACCCTGTCAGCCTGCCTGCCTGCTATCCTGCTTCAGCCTTTTCAACACAAGAGAAGTACCCACAGAGCAAACAGAGAGCCAGAAGGAAGTGAGATTGATGGCCACGGTCTGCTTTCCCTGACATTAAACTCCCCCATGGGCAAGGATCGTATTTTTCTATATGCTTGATGAAGGGCCTCATGCATGTTATTCAGAGGAGATGATTTTACAGCTAAACAGATGCCTTAGGGGAGAGGGCTGGCTGGCTGCTTCCAGGCTCCAGCCTCAGGGGTACAGTGAAATTTGGCTGCTGCCACTGAGCCATGCCAGGGACTGTGCTGACAGTTTAGAGGTACAGACGACTACGGGCCGGTGCTTGAGTGTGCGCATGGGCTCTGGTTTATTTGCAGATACAGAGGTAGCAACAGACTCTTGCTGGCAATAACAATATAAAAATATGTAATGGTCTCCTTAATTTGTGGCTCTGCCTATGCCAGGAAATTAAACAGCAGCGGGACACAGGCCTGAGTGAAAGGAAATGGCAGCAAAGCTTACGATGGATATATGCCTTGTGGAGAGTAACAAGCCTCTGTGAGACAAAGGAAGAATGGATATTATAGTTGTCTATCTCTATCACAGATAGACCTCAAAGAATTTCCCTCGGAAGTTGCCTTTAATGATGTACACCACAGATGAGTTATCGGTAAGCAAATCCCTGGGAAATCTGGGCTGCCTGCTCTGGGCCAGGAGTGCTCATACAGTATGGGAGAAGGGCTGCAGTCACACTTACCTGCTGATGCAGCCTGCAAGGCAGTAGGGGCTTGTCAGCCCCTCAGCCTGACTGGCACCTGGCTGGAGTGCTCGTGGGGTGTAAACCTGGGCTGCTCTTTTTGTGGTGTCTTCCAGGATTTCACCATGAAGCCAGGACACAATGTACACAGAGAGGAATTTGAAATTGCTGCCATCTCTGGATCATGGAAGCGGGCAGTACAGAGACTGAACTGGTGTGCTGGAAATGTGTGCAAAGGCTAGTGCAATACTCACTGCTCCTTGTTTCAGGAAAACAAAAAAAATACCAAACCAACGCACAAAGGTCCAGCCATTTACAGAACTAGTTTTCTGACTCAAAGAAAAAACAGTCAGAAGTCTTGAGAAAGGGAGACCATTCTGAGCAATCCTCAGACAAGTTTTTCAACTCATGAAATGAGTTATGTGCATGTCTGGATTATTGCTTTCGGGAAGGTGTGACAGAAACATCTAGATTTTTGGTTTGACCTTGGGTTGTGACTATGATCTTGTAAAAATAAGTGGCAGGACCTCCTGGTGGGAATAGGAGATTGTTCCTTCCCTGGGGATGAACTGAGTTTGCTCAAGGTGTGGCACGCGATAGAAATAAGTCACAGCACAGAGGCAGAAGTCTGCAGCTAAAGAGAAGCCTGAAAGGCTTAAGAGTCAGTTTGTGATCTTCTTAATAGATTTGAGGAATCCTGGGCTTGACTTTTATGCAAAGCATAGTCTCAGGCTTTCTTTCACATTTGGTATAAAAAGGGCTTGACTTGCATTTAAGCATTTACTCTGCTGCTTCTCTCTACATATCAGCCATTGCAAGACCATTTGTTGGAAATGACAACTTCACTGGGGTAGATGTGCTATCCTTTCTTCAAATACGCTATGCTAAATAGAGAAGGGAGTAGAGTGTAACTTAGCTCTATCAGCAAAATTAACAACCACATTTGTGGTGTTTCAGGGATTTTTTTTGTTCCTGGACCCAAATCTCTGATCCAGTGGGTGTTGAATCATGACTCTCTAGATAATCCAAAATATTTGCTGGGAACATCTGCCCAGTCAAACAACTTAAGGGTTTGCTCCATGCCAATTCCCTGATCATTCAAAATGCATACACACATGTAGACTCATTTGTTTCCAAGCACTGTCTTAGAGTAAGCCCAACTAGTTTTCTCTGAGAAAAATGCAAATGCAGTTCCCACAACCACTTGAAATAGGAAATATGGGTAAGAACACAGCAGAGCTGGCTCTTTCTGCCCAACTCAAACACCTTGACACAAGGACGTATGGTACAGAGCACACCCCCATACGTTATAGCAACATTACAGAAACAACCATTCTGATGAGCTGTGACAGAGCTCTTCATGGTGTCCCAAAGACTTTGAATGAAAAACCCACAATACCTAATAACTGTATCTTAGGGCCAAGGGGTTGACATGTGGCTCAAGTCTCCCTTGGTCTATAAAGGCTGTGCAGAGTGCATACAACCAGTCCACTTGCTCTCAACTGCATGGGATCAGCCTTTCTCAATTCCACTTCTACATGCTATGCTCAGGCAGATAGGTGAAATGAATGTGGAAGGACAATGTTGTGGATGAAGGCTAAGTCATTTAAGCAGTTCCAGCTATATGAGAAAGAACAAGTATTTCATATAAAGACTATAGATTGACCTATGTCAGATGAAAACTGTATGCAGAGATTTTACAGAATCTGGCTGACTGTGATGCACAGAAAGCCTTAGACGCAGCTGCCAATGCCCATTACTCTCAGTGACACTGGTGAGAGTGTGATTTCTTATCAAACTGAGAGCAGAACCTATAGTTCTTATAATCAAGAGGTTTTCACATTCTAATTACTGACGGTAAAGTGTTTCCTCCTTCTTTAAACATTTTCATTTTTGCTTCCTCTTTTGTTCGCTTTAAACATGGCTTGCAAAATGCAAGGATGCGGCTGTACTCTCAGGCTGCACCTACACTGGTTTCAAAGGCAAGCTCTGAATGCTCATGCCAGTTCCTGGGCAAAGAGCATGTCAGAGTCCTGTCCAGAAAGCAGAGCACCTGGCTCTCCTTGGGGCTCAGGACCACACCCCTCCTCCACTTCAGTGGGAATGCATCGTCTCATCCTGGCATACTGTGCCTCAACACCCATGCCCTTCTGAAATGCCCAGCAGTCCCAGGTGCCTGTCTCATGCAAGCCCATGACTACACAGATTGTTGTAAGGTGTCATTACTGCCTGCTGCTACTGACAGAGGGTTGTATCAGGCCCGTTATCAGGAGGTGTGCCTTGGGGAGAGCCACGCTGTATGAGAGCTGCCTAGATGCACTAGAAAGTGGGCGCTGAATATGCTTTTTTTCATTGACTTATAGAATCATACAATTGTTGAGGCTGGAAGGGACCATTGGAGGTCATCTGGTCCAACTCCCCCCACTCAAAGCAGGATGAACTGAGCAGGTTGCTCAGAGCCTTGTCCAGGCAGGTTTTCAACATCTCCAAGGATGGAGACTCTACAACCTCCCTGAGCAACCTGTTTGAGTGTGTTTGACCATCTTCACAGAAAAAAAGTTTTTCTCACATTTAAGTGGAATTTCCTGTATTTTAATTTGTGCCCGTTGTCTCTCGTCCTGTTACTGGATGCCACTGAGAAAAGCACAGTCTTCTTTGCTCCCTCCCATCCGGTATTTGCACACATTGATAAGATCCCCCTGAGCCTTCTCTTCTCTAGGCTGGACAGCCCCAGCTCCCTCAGCCTTTCCTCATGCTGAAGATGCTCCAGTCCCTTCATCATCTCTGTGGCCTTGTGCTGGACTTGCTCCAGTAAGTCCGTATCTTTTTTGTACTGGGGAGCCCAGAGCTGGACACAGCAGTCCAGGCAGGTCTCACCAGTGCTGAGTAGAGAGGAAGGACCGTCTCCCTCGACCTGCTGGTGACACTGCTCCTAATGCAGCCCAGGGTGCTGTTGGCCTTAGCAGGCCCCAGCTCCTCCACACTGGGACAAATTGGAGCTCTCCTAAACTGTATGTATTCATCAAGCTTTCATGTTGTTTAATGTTTTGAAGGCAGAGATTTATCCATTCACAGCAATGCTCCTTCTGCAGCCTGCTTTAGTAATTGAAAATTCCTTACAAGTTCCAGTTACCATGAGGAAGAGTATTTTTCATACAAGCGCTGTAAACAACATATGATGTCAACATTTTCACACACCCCACCTCCCCAGAAAATATTTCAGCTGACAGCTAAATTTACTTTACATTTTCAGCTCTTAATGATGGCAGTTGTAAATCTGTATATTATTAATTGTTGTGGCATACAAAGCAGTCAACATATCAATTTTGGCAAAAGCAGTCTCACAAAATATGCAGAATATGCATATACTTTACTAATTATTATTAAGGAAGTCCCCTGCTCACGAACAGTTTTTTTCTTATTATCATTATTATTGTGATGGTAAGATTAACTTGTGCAGTACTCTATTTTACTGTTGCATTTCTCTTGAATATTCCTAATGACACAATCAGATGTGTGCACTTCAGACAATGAATTTTTTCATATGACATTTCTTACAACAAGGAGTAGAATCATGACAAATTTTTGGAGATAAATTACTATCCTCACTGAAAAAAATAGTGGAATGAATGCAAGAAAAGACTGGTTTACACAGGGGCATCGTGACCTGCAAAACTTTCCATGCACGTTCCATTCTTGAGTTACAGAAACAAAGTTAAAAGTGTATTAACGCACAAGAGAAAAAAATGAAGTGAAGACTGTAAAGAATCAAAAGATATCAGGAAGCAAAAACCACTTACTGATTATTTCCCTTTTTTCTTGTTCTGCCTAGGTGTTGTAGGCCGTTTAAGCTAGTTAGGGCTTCCTGTACTAATCTGAATAACACATGCTTAAAAGTGGACTCAAATGTCTTTGTCCTTTTGGGTACGTCTGCCCTATTGCCAAGAAATATTGACATATCCATGTTAGCTGTAAACAAGATAACTCCACTGCAAAGTCAAGTCAGATAGCTGGATAAATTGGTACAAGAGAACTTGGTAGGGACCTGCTGCTGACACCTGATTCAACTGGTTTATATTTTCATTTGGCCCGAGTGCAGACAAGTGCTGGGAGAAGGGGAGGCGTGTTTATATTAGGTTATAAAAGTAACAAGCATTTGGACAGATTAGGCATGGTTCTGACTCAATGCATCCTCATACAGAAAAAGTCATATTTTTGATTCTTGTCCTGGGATCAAAAACCTGAATTGCACTCTCTTCAGAGAGGTAGCTTCAGGATAGACAAACCCATATGTGTCACACCTCTTCACAGGGCCCAGCTCTTCTGTTTGTTTTTTTTTTTTTTCCTGTACTCTATCTACTGTTCCTTTAAAGCCCTCATGTTCATTATTTTATTTCTTCAGGTTGTCATAAGTGGTCTCCTAAGTTCTTTTTCCTGGCTAAGGGATAGTGTAGATTCGCTTTGGCACTTGCTAGTGTTGATAGAGTGTTCAGGTTTCATTTTTACTTTATCACTAAATGGTAGTCTGATCTGTTCAACAGATCAGTTTATGAGCATGGCTGTAGTAGATCGCAGTCCTTTCTGCTCTCAAGTTTAGTGAGACTCTTTCATACAGAAAACATCTTTGCAGCTGCTGAGATAAAAACAAATTAACTTTTTTTTTTTTTTAAATGTGCTGTGCTCCTGTGTAAATGTACCAGGGTCCCTTTGTGAAAATAAACCAAGAAAAAAATCTCGGAAGGCTATACAGAGATTTTATACAGTTTCAGCCTTAGGTGAATTATTACAGGTTGCTATAAATCCCTGAAATCACACAAACTGTAATGAAGATGCTGGCTCATCCCCAGCAATATGGACAGAGTGCAATACTGTGTCCTTTTCTGATTTTGATCTAGTACACTGATGCACTTTGTTTCATGCAGATTCATCAAAATCAATGTCTAGCACACAGAGATTCTTCATTTCACTTTGTTGTTCCAGAATACCTGTCCTCAACTCCATCATTATGCAAGGTAATGTATGAAAAAGAAATAAATGGATTGTGATCTAAATATTGCTTCAAGTGGCAAAATCTATGTTATTCTCTTTGTCTGAAGAAACTCACTGTGTATTGGGTGGTTACCTTTTTCCTTCTGCTTTAGCTGGCTGCTTAATTAAGGTCCTGTTTTACAATACTGAATAATGCATATTGATTAACAGCTTTCACAAAACCTGCAAGATTGGCATCTGGTGAACTTGACAGATGCACAAGCCACTCACAATGCTTTTCTGTCAGGCAATTCAGTCCCCAGAAAAGGAGACTGCATGACTAATGAGTTTTGCACCTCCTCTTCATGTGCTCATCTGCTTTTCCATTGATGTAATTTATTAGGCACTTACGTGAGTCATGGTTAGCACACTGAAGTGGGAGTGGTTGGTGGCAGGCATTACAATAACCATAAAGCAAATAAAACAGAGATCAGGAAAGTGGAAAATGATGTCTAAGAAGCAGAGAACACTTGCTTTCCATTTATGCCTGCACTAAATATTTGCAATTAATTAAATAGTTACAGTCAGAGTTTGATAATGTATTTACACTCAGAACTATTTTTACAAACCAGCATTCTTGAATCATTACTGCACTTTTGAAGAGCAAGGTTCCTGCATCTCTACTAAATGAAAACTTTCATAATGGTTCACTATGATGAACTGAGTTGTTTATATGACATCTTCACTTTAGTAAAACTTTTGACACTCACACGACCACCTGATAAGCAGAACAGAGAAAATATTTCTAGGTTGCCATAGGGAGCTACTTCTGTGGCCCCTACAGACACAGCTAACCAAGTAGCAGATGGGGCTCAAAACAAATTTAGTGTTTTTGAAATGTGGTTGAGCCATGAAGAGACACTTTGAACCAAGGACAGAAAGTCTTTGGGAACCATGAGAAAACTGCTGCCGTCTACAAGGGTCAATAGGAAGCTGTTTAGTTGGTTCTATGGAAGTGTATCAGTACAGGTGCAGTACATCACAGTTTTTTCTGCATGGTCCATTGGTATTTGAGGTGAACAGGAACATTGTGTTTCACGTGAATAAAATAGACTAGGGAAGAGACACTTCAGTGAGGAATACAGGTTTGAGCTAGCTCAAGGCAAATAGTAGTGATGTAATTGTTTATGGGATTTATTCTGACAGAATGTAGAAGTAGGGTTGTCTAGGGTTTTTTAGGTGTGAGCCAATAGGACAAGTCATGAATTTCTATTAGCATCCCAAAAGCTTTATTGCTAGAAGCCCAGAAAGCTGAAGAATGCTTGTATGCAGGTCATAAAGGAGGGCATAATAAACTGAATGTGTTCAGCAAGTTGTTAGATATTTTTATAAAAGAAGATTTTTGCTGACTGTGACAAACGTCTAGCACTTCAACACTGAACTAATCATTAGGGAGAACAGAAACACGAAATTCAATAAGGAAAAGTGCAAAATACTGAATCAGCGTTGAAACTGACTGCGTGAACAGCAGTCCTGCTGAAAAGGACCTGGAGGTAACAGGGGATGGCAGGTTGAACATAAGCCAACAGCGTGGTCTCGTAAAAAAGGCAGATCATGTGCTGTGCCACATTAAGATCATGGTGAGCAGACTGAGGGAAGTTATTAGTTTCCTTCACTTGGTATTGTCGATGAATCCCCATCTGTGTGCAGTTATGGGTCCCTAAGTCTAAAAGGGCCATGGAGAAATTGGAGAGGGTCCAGCAGAGAACAGCTAAGATGGTCTGGGACCCAGAGCATATGTGAGGAGCTGGACTTCCTTGGTCTTGTGAAGAGGTGATCTAACATCAGCCTACAGCTATATAAATGGCAGTTAAAAGCTGATGGGCCAGACTCTTCTTTGCAGAAGCTGGTGATAAAACAAGCGGTGATGGACTTGAGCTGTAGCTTGGGAAGCTCAAGGTGGACATTAGAAAAAGATACATTCACCAGGAGAGTAGCGCAGCACTGAAACAGGTTACTCATAGAATGGCTGGAATCTCTGATTTTGGAGGTTTTCAAGACTTCATTACACAAAACCATGGCTGACCTAATCTGGCACAGCCACAGTCCTGTTTCAAGCAGGAGGTTGGAGTAGACACCCCAAGAAGTCCCTTCCAAAGAACATTTTTACAGTTTTAGGATGGTTTTCCTATCCAAGCTGCCCTGTATGATCTAGTTGTAAGCATCCTGAAAGCAGGTAGGAAGACTGAAGCCATATCAGCAGCACACAACTTAAAAGGCTGTCTTAGAACTGAAGTCAAGGATTTGTAGAGATTGCTTGCAAAGGTGTCAAAGAAGAGTGTAAAAGGTAATTTAAAACTCTGAGACAATGCAATCTGACACCAACAGAGCACAAGCTGAAAAGAAGTGTTGAGAGGTAAGAGCACTCTAAGCCCCTTTTTGAAGGTTAAGAAGGTGAGCTGGTGTATAGCAGTACTAACGTAAAAAGTTACATTTCTAACACCATTTGCACAGAGGTATTACTACAGTATGAAGATAAACAATGGCACTCAAAGAAGAAACAAAGATCCCGCAAAGTAGCTTTTTCTCTCTTCCTCAAAGGCCTATAGTGCCCCAAGCCTTTCCCTGCTTGTGAAAGTCTGGCAAAGAAAGATGAGATGAAAGACTCAAGTTATTGGAGAAACTCACCTCAACAACCAGAAGCTCAACAAGGCAGACCACATTGTTTCTCTTACAAGCTGTGGTGAAGTACTTTCCACTTGTTGAAGGTAATAAATTAGAAGTAGAGGAATGGCATAGAATTTATCAATTTTCTAAAGGTAAATTTGATGTTTAAGAAGTCAATGTAGCCATTGATTCAAAAGCAGTTTTGTTTGAAAGCTGTTTCAGTAGGTTATGCCTGCATTATGTGCACAGAAACTGTGTGCAGACCATCATGCCAACATTATGTGTGCAGAAACTAATCATTTCTTGAATAATGCTTAAATCCTGTATCTAGCATGATTTCAGAAGTGGAGGAAAGTGAGCCAAACACTTTTGACAGTAGCACAGCTCTTTACTGATATAAATCAACCAAGACACTGTGTCTAGGTACTGAAAGAAATCTATCTGCAATTATCCAAGATTGGCACAATGCAGTCTCTGTGGTTCACCAGTTGAATCAATTGTTTGCTGCATTTGTATGGTGTTTGATTAACTGAAACTGCTGATTTATGGATCATATTTAAATTTTTACCTGAATTTGGTTATTCTGCTTATTAATGCATTGCCATTTTAGTAAAATCATAGTAACTTAGCTTAGTGTATGCTCAGTTAAGTAAATACTGATCTGTTCAATATAGGCAAGTTGCATGGAATGAACATCGAGACCTTAAGTAACCTTAAAGAAGAAATTTGCAAGTCAGTTGCCTCTCTGCAGGTTCATTTCCTCTCAGCAGCAATTCAAAAATAATTAATCCACTGCAGAATTAGCTCTTTCCAGAAATGCAAATCTTCTTCAGCAGAACTGCATTATTGAGCAGAATACACAGTTTTATTGGTCAAGCAATTGGGGGTGACTTCTTCTTGGAAGAGCTTACAGAATTTTTAAAGTGTGAAAGTTATAGCAACTTGCAAACACAGTACAGAAAGAGGTGCAAGAAAACAGGAACCTGAACTGTATGGGAAGAAGCCAATTTTACATTTTATCATTTTTGTCATTATGATTTTAGGTATAACCTCCTCAGCTGCTGCCTCTGTTCCACTTCTGTTATTACAAATTTGAAGTTGTTAATATTCTTTGCATTTACATTTTCTCCATACTTCTGAATCATGACATTCTCTTGAAATACAAGGTTAAATATACAGGGTCTCATAGCCCAATATCCTGTTCTGTTGCAGACAATCTTATGGCATAATCTTTTGAAAACTTAGTTAATACCCTAAAAAAAAAAAAAAAAAAAAGGTTGTTTTCTTGCCTTGCAATGTAGAAACACATAAATTGTAAAGACAAGGACTTTTTGGGAAGAAGCAGCAAAAGAGCTTCTTCAGCAGCTACATTTATATGGCAAAACAACACTAATCTGATTTCAACAGAGACATATATAGATTTGTTCCATTCACCTCCTTCAAGATTAGAGAGCAAATGCAGTTAAAAGCTGAATTATTTTGGGGAATAGGGAAAGAGGAGAAGGAAGAGAAATCACTACAGTGGCATGACATGACCTTTTTCTACTTGTTAGACAAGAATTACTTGAATTTTACGGGCCAAAGAGTGATTCCCGGATTCTCTAGTCTGCTATTCAAAACATAACTGTAACATTTGAGTTCCTCAGAGCCTTGAATATTTTCACGCATTCAGTCTTCCCGATGAGTGCACAAGTAAGGTCAGTCTGCTTTCAGAAAACAAAGGCATGGGTAAATTGCCCAAAGTAGTCGTGCAAGTCTAATAAAAGTATCTCGTTTCCAATGTGGAGCCCAGGAGCATATTTTGAGCTGTCTGGGCTCCCTACAGAGAACATGAGGAGAGTTAAGGTGCATCCAAATGCCACTCTAAACAGCCAGCTCAGACAGATAACCTGTTGTGAATATTTGCTTCAAACTAACACGGATCAAGCTCTCCGCTGGTTAGAAATGGAGCCTGAAGTGGTTAGCTCAGATGTAAATATGTAAATTGTAAACATCTTCTTTTAGTCAAATTAATCCTACCTGGAATAGCTGAAGTCTGCCTAGAGTAAACTGACAGAGAATATTCAGTACACATATGACTCTTAAGTCTGAGTCTTCCCAGATGCTTCTCTGGAGGCTTCCAGGGGAGATCTCCATCTACATAAGATCCTCAGGTTGGATTCTCTGTTGAAGACGATCCTAAATCCTTCCTTTCAAAAATGCAGGGCTCACTCTTAAAAAAAAAAAAAAAAAAGCCACTGAAAAGTATTCCATCATTCCTCTGGAACACTGGGTAGAAAATTTCCCTCATAATTCAGCACTCAGACTCATTCCTTCTTCTGCCTGAAAGTACAAGAATCAGGACTGTAGCTTCTTGTCTCCTCAGAAAATTTCCTAATCGTCAGGCCACAGGCTGTTTGGGACGTAGCAGCTAGGAGACAGGGGCAAGGAGGAAAGGTTTGGATTAGAAGTGCCACCTCCCATCTTTGCCTTTTGGAAATGTGTGTTGTTTAATGTGGAATTGCAGACTGCTTGGAAGGCGGCTGGAAGAGAGCACACCAACACATGCTCTCACTTGCTCTGGTTGCTGCACCACAGACACAGGTGCCCCTGTGACCCATGGCCAAACCCCAGCTGCTGCATGCAGACCCCCACGCGCACACACTTACACAGAGAATAGGGAGCCCCGCACCCAGGAAAAGAGTTAGAAATGGAGTTTAATGAGAAGACAGGACAGACTGCACGGGTCAGGCACCAGGCATGGCTTTATCACAGAACCTAACACACTGTAAGCATTACTTGTTATCTGAGGTCTCTTGCAAAAACGTAATTATAATGCTAGCCACTGCATCTGCTGGTTGCCAGTGTACAGCCAGCAACAGAACTGGATGTGGCTGCTGTGCATGGGGCATGACTGCACCAGTCCCGTTTCCTCAATAAAAAACATCGCATCTGCTTTAGTGGGGAGAGAACTGTTTGGGGTTTTTGTACACTTTGGTTTCACTATCAGGCATTAATTATGTTTAAGGTCCACAAATCCTGTCTCATGGGTTTAAAAATAATAAAACACTGTATAAGCTCTGTAGCAGGTTTTTTTGTTCATGTGGTACTACAAAGTGGGAAGATAAGACTTATGTAACAAGCCAGGAAATTTCAAGAACAAATCTACTTGCTATAAGTTTCTCTCATGTTTGTCCAGATTCAAAAGATTTTCTTGCAAGACTTATTCATGGCCAGCCCCACATCCTGGAATCCAAATTAAAATCTTCCTGTCTTACTCATTTAGCAAAGAACACAAATATGTGAAAAGACCCTAAAAGCAGGTATAGCCCATAAAATGAATACAATAGTCCACAAATATTTCATGGTGGAGAATTTATTATGCCATTAGTTTATAGCAACTAAATTGGAAGCAAATAAACAACAAAAATAATGCCCAAACTTCACAAACTGATTTTAATGGAGAAGTGCAGTTGTAAGAGCAACCTGATTTGAAGCTTGCTATGCAGTGTCCTTAGTATTTTTTATTTACTAGCCTTTAAGAGGATTCCTTGCACTCTGACAAGTATTCAGAGCCTTCTTACTGCAGGAGAGAACAAACCATCAGGTTTAGACCCTGCATTGCCTAGAATAATCTTCCTCCTCCTCCACAATTCTAATGCTGGAGACAGCAAAACATTCAGCTATTCAAGGATTTGCATGTATTTTTGGAAACTGTAGACTGACTTTTCTGTCATTATTTGACTGAAGAATCAAGACTGTCCACCAGTAGCAGTGTAGCATAAATGCATGAGTTTATTCTTTGTAATATGAAACATCAAAGGGAAAGACAATTACAAAAGAATCTTCACTGAATTAAATATAATTGACTCACCTAACCTGACTTCTGGAACATGGAAGATGGCTTCTTCTCCACCTGCAGACCTACAATTGCAGAACATGTTCGGTGCCCCAGCAGCAGGCAAGAAGCAGAACATCATACCTGGGGAAGCATCAGAGTTGTCCAAGCACAAACCACATATTAGCGACAGGAGAAAATGGCAAGGGATAGTAGTGGTAGGTTTCCATTTGTGGAGGACAGAAGTCCCCATCTGCCTACTTGGCTTGCTATCGAGAATGATTTGTTGCTTGCCAGGGGCTCAGATCCAAGATGTTGCAGAGAAACCGCCAGGGCTCTCCAGCTATTACTCCCTGCTGCTTATCCACATGGGCACCAATGATACTGCCAGAGGAGACCAGGAGAGCCAAGAGTGACTACAAAGATCTGAGAGTGAGGATCAGGAGCTACAGACTGGCCAGCCTTACTGTTTGCCCTGCAAAAATCACGGACCAAGGCCCCTTGGAGCACATTTCTGGGCCCATGCAGGAGAAGGAGGTGATTAGGAGAAGTCCGCATGGGTTTACCAAGGGTCAGTCATGCCTGAACAATCTGATTTCTCGCTATGAAAAAATGACTGGATTTGTGGACAAGGGAAGAGCAGTGGATGACTTTGACTTTGCCTTTAGCACTTGTCAGCGCCTTTCAAAACACTCTTCCTTCTCTTGGCTTAAAGAATAAAAATTACATCTGATAAATTTCTGCAGTGTTTCTACCAGTTAGCACCTGGGTTCTCAGCAGCCTCTGACATGAAGTGAAAGAAGAATTTACACAAATAGTTCTGTGTGTCAACTTACATCTTTGCCATGCTGCAGATATAGGGAAGGTATTCTCATATTTACTTCCATGAAAAAACAATACAGGTTTTCATTGCATTGGCAGATTATTCTCTTGCAGAGAAGCAATGGTACACACCCAGATCTCTTGGTGGAGGTCTGCAATCCAGCAAGGGAAAATTTTCTGCAGTACAAAAGCAGATGCTGAGTGGATATGGGCTGGCCTAGCACCTGGGGTAACACCACAAATGAGGAGAGGCAAAACACAATTAAAGTGTCAAGAATAGGACAAAAAACTGAAGGTATCAGAGCAGTAGCTACAGAAGAAACTTTCTGAGCCTCTGTTCACCTTGACAATAGACGGACATATCTTTAGAATCACCGACAACGTCACACCTGCATATTTGAAGCATTTGACTGGAGACCGCAGTCTGTCCTTGCTCTTTGGCTGCGTGGGGGTTCCTCTTCCTTTTGTCTTTCCTGGACTTTCCCCATCTGGGTGCCTCAAGACGTTGCATGGAGATATGCTGACATCTTGAGAACCTGCTCTGTCAGGTGCCATCAACACTTACCGTTCGTCTTCTTTATCTTCTTCACCATTGCTTTTAGGGTCTTCACTTTCCAGGAGAACTCATTTGAAGCTTTGTACTACAGATCTCTATGGGTGAAGCAACACATTCGTCCGTGAGGGGCACCCCACTGTGCCCACATACACAGTCACATGGGCCTGAACAGACCATTCCTGTTTCACTGGAGTAGTTTCCTCCGGAAACAGCCACGGACTTCAGGGTGTTTTTTGATGGCAGTGAGACACTGAATGTGGGCATGGAGAACAGGTGCTTGCCTTCTGCATGGCAAGACCTACTCTCTCATCAGCATATGGAAATCATTCCCTCATCTGGGAATGGGGGCAAAAGCTGCCCAGCTGTCTGACTCCTGAAGACAGCAGCAGGAAACACAACCACAGAACAGCCCTCTCCCCACACTGGCAGCCCACCCACACCTTCCCTTTTCACTCTACCACCTCTGTGTCCCATTGTTGACCTACTTCCCCATCAACTCTCTGCCATAATGTTCTCCATCACTACTTCCACCCATTTTGAAGAAGGGCAAGGTGTCCTTTGGAGGCTCACAGTAAAGCATTGGCTCTACATCTCTGCCTCTTTAGCATTCCTTTCTTTACTAACACCTTATTCAAGTCTAAGAAAAAGAAGAAATTCTTCCCAGAGTCTAAGCACACCAGACAGTCATTGCCCACAAACAAGAGGGTCATGAAACCAGGAATATGAATGGCTTTAAAGGAGTAGAAGCAAAAGACCTGAAAGAGAGAGGACACTGGTAAGAAGGAAAACCACCACCAAAGCAAATACAGAACAAAGTTCACCCCTAGGGAGGAGGAAAGCTACTATTTATCCTCAGCTTTTGAGTTCTCAACTTCAAGAGTCAGAGCTAGATTCAAACTTGCCAGCTTTTCTAGCTGCTTTCCCACCCCTAGTCCCACTACTCAGCACTTATAAAACAACTTGCACTAGGCAGACCTCTGCAAAGCTATAGAGCTTCTCTCTTCCCTTTTAAGCACTCTATCATCAACAAAAAAATCTCCCAAACACTTGGACTAACCATCCACATGCCTCTTCCTTCTCTTCATCCCTTCACAAACACATCCCATACACCTGTAAGTTTTTTAGAGGAAGCTCACCTTGGTTGGGATAGGCTCTTTTCCTCTCACATGGCATACTTTCAGCACTTTCTGTATCAGTAAGAAGTCCCACCTCCAGCTTCCAGAGCTATGCAAGTTCTACAACTACTTCCCAGTCTTTGCTCTGTACCCATTTGAAATAGGCTTTAACCATGACAGGCTGTTAGCAGGCAGAAAAAAAACCATACTCCTTACTCCTCTGGCTGTTTCTCTTGTCAGGGGCCCTGAGAACACTAATAGTCCTGAATTGACCTTATCAGCCTCACCTGGGATCTCCATCAGCACACTCTCCACTCGTTCATCTGGAGGTCCATTTAAGCTCAGACCTGGCCCACTAGCTCTTGCTTGAGCTATGTTGTAGGTGTATCTGCCTCTAGTCTGGTCTCTGTACTTATTTCCTGGCTGAATCTTAGACCTGTGTTCTAAGTAGTTCATCTCCAGTTCTGCCTCTGGTCCTTTCTCTTGTGTGCACATCAGATCTAACTTGTAGCTTTCCCTCTGAGCCTTATCTCCTGCTGCTCCTGGCTCAGCTTTTTAGGTGCACCCTGGACCCAGTTTGTCACCTCACTTTTCATAGGAATGCCAAAAGAGCCTTTTACTAGTGCCATACCCTACCTGCTGTGTCTAGATGCTGCAGATCTGTGTCCTGATCAAAGAGAGCGCTGTCCCTGCCTGTGCTGTGGTCATCCTCAGCTCCTGGGTTCTCTCTCTTGTGGAGGAGTCTTGTTCTTGCTGCTCCCTGGCACCTCTTGCCCTATGGGGCAATCCTCCTGCCATCAAGAAGCCGCATGTAGGAAGCTGTCATAACTGTGCCAGGAGTTCAGGTAATGCCTTTGCCTTGCTTTTGCCTAATCACTTTTTTCCTTGGGCATGATGCCAGTGTAACTGTAGCCCTGTAATATGGTATTGTCACTGCTAGTAACGTGCCATAAGCTTTGTATTGAGTTTGCAGGGGCTCAGAACTGAGGCTTGTCAGGTCTGCTCTGTCTTAGTTTCTTTTGACCTGCCTGCAGCTTTATTTTACTTGGTTTGGATGTGGCAGCAATTTTTCGAACTGCCCAGATACCTATGTATAATTTGTTTTGTTTATCTTTGTGTGATACAACCACCGTTCGCTACAGGTGGCCATAACAAGTAGTAGTTCCAGGTAGATTGAGACTTTTACAACTCTAATACGATTATACTGAGTAGAGAAATACAGGTCTGCAATGATAGTAGAGGCTTATGTGTGGAGACACAAGATGTGGCATAAAGGATTAAAGGTATGGGATGAGAAGAGATGGGGCACATGGTTGTCACTGGAGACCCCATGCTATAAACAGTTCAGTAATGGTCAGTTAAACTGCAGACCTGGAGCTGGACAAAACTGGGTTTGGAGGAAGAGCAAAAAAAAATAGTATGTAATGTACAGAAATCCATATTTAGTATATATGGTGCTATGTAACCTGGAGCTGCAGACCAAGGAAGGAAGAGAAAGGTGTACAAGCATGTTAGCAGACATACAACATATGTATATACAGTATTATGTAAACTATACATGCACATATATATGTGTGTATAAAAAAAAAAACAAACAAAGAGAAAGGATAGGAGAAAAAAGAAAAAAGGAAGAAGAAAGGAAGAAAAAAACCTGTCAACATGAATTTCATATTTCTCCTGGTAAAGGACTCCAGATGTTGTCCACTTGCTGTAATATTCCCTCCCCTGCCAACACCAGCATGAAACCACTGACCTTCGGACCCAGGAGAGCAGCAGAAGCGTGAGGATAACACCAGGAAAAAGTCAGAAACTAAAACGTGTGTGCATTACAAGTAAAACTGTATTGTTGCTATTACTATGGCTTTTTACCTGTACATAAGTATTCTACCTGCATTGTTATTCTTTTTTCTGCAATAATTAGATCTAAACTAATGATGATTCCTGAATTAGACTGTTAAGATTTCAGCTTTACTAGCAATAACTTCTTGGTCTTTATATACAAGGTGTGCTTCCTCTTTGCACATAGACAAAATCTTGAACATAATGCCACGCGAGGGGTGTCTAAATCCTCCTGCCTCCACTCCACCATCTCTCCTTGAAAGGGCCTGTGCAGGATGCCTGTTTATCCCTTCTCAGTGGTTTAGAGAAGAAAAATTCTGACCGATTCTGCTCCTGGCATTTAAGGTAACCACACAGCTTGAAGAAGAAATTGTGCTTCTTGTTACCAACAGTATTAGGCAGGCATCAGAAAGCAAGAGGACTTCCACAAAGGAAGACATTTTCTCTTAAATTAGGAGACAGTCCTTTAGGACTGAATAAGAGCAGCCTCCAGCGTATCTGTGACTATATAGGGCACAGGATTAGATCCTATTTGAGAGGGCTATCACAATATGATGCCTTTGAGGAGTTTGTGTGATGCCTTCTAGAGATGTTTTCAGGGAAGAAGTTCCCACCCTGGTGACTGCCAGAGCTTGCATCTCTTCAGAGAGATGGATAAGCCCAAGCGATCAAGTCTTCTCGAGGCCTTTCTAGAGCTAACAGTGAGGAAGCTCTATCCCTCCCTCTTAGCATTTCGTCTCTGAAGACCAACACTAGGCACACTGCAGATGAAACTGAGGCCCACCAACTCTAAACAGCAGGAACCCTTTTCCTCTGTGCTCACTAAGAGGTGGACAAGGCAGACACCTTAAAACTCTCTCCCTGATGGTCTTCACTTGGAGGCTTCTATGGTGTCCCTCCCTCCTCCTGGGACCCAGTGTGTGGGTGGTATCCTAAGCTATAAATCCCCCATTTGAATCTGGTTTCCCCTGGTCAAGGAGTGGTAGGAAGGTGCAGACTAAGGATAGCGATAACCAGCTAGCCATATTCCAGATGTTACAGTCTTTGAGTTTAACCAGGCCAGACAATAAAACTCTTAATCCATCCTGTTGAACAGAGAGGGGCAGTGTTTGTGTAAGCAGAGATGAGAATCTCCATAGACAGCCTTTGAGCTGGGATGTCTACCCAGTTTCCAGTAGAATCATTGGTATTTGTCTGCGTGTTGCTTATTACATGTTTACTTTTTGGCTTATGTAGTTGCTTGTCCATAGGTAATATTACTTGCTTGGATTGTTTTACTGTTTCTGTACACATTGAATTAAAATGCTTATGACTGTAATCCACACTTGGCTTCTGTCACAAAGCAGAGACATGCTCCTAGTAAATTACTCTTTACAACAAAACCAGTGACTGTTGCAAAGGTGAGTTAGGGATTCATAAAATTATAAATATTTAGCGGAATGAGTGACTGTGTTCCATTCATTGATTTCTATAGCTACAGCCTCCAGCGTTCCCTTTGCATGTTTACTTACACAGTGAAAGTATAATGAAATAGCTATCCATTGGAGCTAGAGTTGCTATTTAAACTTCTTTGTGTTCAAGTAAAAGTAAAAATGAGTTATTTCATTAGAAGGAGGAAATTAAACAATTTCCATCTGTATTCGGAATTACAGGGTTAGTAGTTCTGCATTTGTGTTAAGCATGAATATATATATATATATATATATATATCACCTTGGCCTCTCTTCTTGTTCCATAAGTGGAAAATGGTCTGGGAATAACCAGGTGACCTTCTGAGAAGGTCAAAGTGCAGGAAGGAAGAAGTGGTATTGACAATTTTAATGGGGCAAGATTTACAAGAGTTATGCTTTTAGATGTTGGCCATTTATGCCTCCTGGTGCCTAGACTGAAATTTTAGACTCTCAAAAGTCCTGTTTGCTTGATGCCTAAGCCCTAAACATTTTGGCTAAAAGAGCCAACATTTATATGCTAACACTTCATGTTCTGTAAACACCTGCAGAGGATGGTCTCACCCAGTATATAGACAGGAGCTGAGGAGGAAGGAGAACACAGTAAGTAGAGAAAGCACTGCTATCACCTCTTTTATAGAAGAACCCTGAGGTTGACATCAGAGACAACGCTGCAGTAATGGTGTTTCTCTGCCTGTGGAAATCTGGATCTAAAGCGCTTTTTGAACATTCTCAACATGAAACTATATGGCAGCTTCTCAAGTGGCAGCTCACAGGCTAATTTGGACTGCAAGCAACCAGCAAGTATCCTGCTGATAGCAGAAGACTTTCTCTGCACCAAGCACTTCACAGGACATGATAAATGCATATGAATGAGGGAAGGACCAGAGATCATTTTAGACTTTTGCAGCAAGAGTAGAGGAAATAGAACTGGAGTACCAGTGCTCATTCCTTGCTCCCTCAATCCAACCCTTTGCACATACATTTTTCCTTCAGTTCCTTCAGCTTGATAGATCTCATCCCCCTCTAAAAAAATTGGTGGAACAGTCTTGATACAAGGTATTCTGGGGTGAAAAGCCCTCAGCATCTCAACCTGCCCTAATTTGTGTGGGATAATTATTGGTTATTGAGTCAGAGATTTACAGCAACTATAGCTTAATTTTTAGAGCACTTGCCCAGAAGCTGCTGAATACCTAATATGACAGTGATACATTCACAAAACAAGGACTGGAACCATTTCAAATTAAGGTGATGAAAATCAACACAAGACTTTATAAGAAGGGAAGGCGATATTTATTTTAAACAAAACTTACTCTCCAGCTGTCCGGTCATTCTTTCCTCAGTTTCACTTATATAAACATCAAGACATGTATATTAGTAGTTTGGGATGGGTCACTTGTGCATAATACAGAGGATGAGAGGTGCCAGCTATTGAGTCCTCACTATTCTTCTGAATCTCTTTGCTGGTGACAATTAACTGCTTTGGGGCAGTTCTCTTGTACCTTTCAGGAGTCACCAGTTACTGAAGCATAATCTTTTATCTTTTGCCTCAGTAGCTTGCTTACAATGGCCTCAAAAAAATGTTAAGCAAGGTGGCTGCCCATTTTCTTTTCTTTCCTCATTTTGGCTGTCTTGTGGCTGCAGTCTGTCTTCCTATTGGAACACCAGGATAAGGAAAGGCACAACCTGTGTGCTATAACTGTGCTGCCATCCTCCTGCTATCAGAGTCCAGATCTTCTGCTGATAAGTCAATTGTACTCTTGTCTTGGTGAAAGCAGCACCTTCCTTAGTTGCTACCAGTTTTATTGCTATCACATATGTCATTGGCTATTGATACATGCCATTCTTCCAACCTGTGCGCTACTGTTTCTTGTGGTGCTTTCATATAAATCTGTTGCTGTTCATGCCATCATTTCAATCTGTATATTTGTTACAAATCCTTGCATGTCCTTTACCGCAGGACAGTGCTTTAACTGCAACAGTGGTCAAACTCGGTGTCTTTCTCAGCTGATGAATGTTCAGTTCAGCAACTTCCACTTCAGTGTGAAGTAGAGCACTGCTGTCAGAAGGGGCTGTAAACTAACATTTCCCTGCTCTCAGAGTAGCTGGTATCCTGATAGTATAGTAATGGTTTGGCAGGGTGTTCAGATTTTCTCAAGAAGACAAGGGAAGCTAGAGTAGGTCCTATGCACCCCAGAGGTAGTTTTGTATTTGCTAAGCAAAAATGGCCAGAGGCGATTCAAAGTTATGCATCTTGACTGCAGGTTACATATCTTTCTCTAGCCTGAGTGAAGCCAAGACAGACTTTATGGGAGAAGGGCTTAAAGCACGTGCCTCTCCTCAACATTTGTTATGAGCTGGAGAGGCTCTCAAGGCACCAGGCTTTCTGCACTCTTATCTGTAGGGAACAAGGGGCTCTGTGGTTTCATGAAGCCACACAAGGTCCAATCTCCAAAAGAAACATATTCCTATTAAGCCTTTTGGAGGCGCTAATTCAAACAAGAACAGCAGGCTACACGTGCGGGTATACGCCTCCCAGCTGTAGAACCAGACCAGAGATAAGTGTAGATACCCTCCTTCTGAAAGAGTTCCCTACGGAAAGAAGAATTAAATATCAAATAAAGTGTTATTAATTTGCAACTACCTCCCCTTTTTTGCTCAGCTGCTTAAACCTTACTGGAATAGAATAAAAGAAAACACAGAACAAAACCTATAAAATAGATTATTATAGCAACGTGCAGAGAAGATTCCTGCTCTCCCAGCTTTATTTTAAAACCTCAAATACGGAGAGACAGTCCTTGGTCTCAAGTCTTGTGCTTTTTGAAGTTTTCTTTTTCACTTAAAAGGCAATACAGTTTGCAGATCAGAGGCTCAGAATTCCTAAATTCTATCTCTCCCAAGATACTTTATTTTTAAAGATTAATAAATGTTCACAGTGCTATAGAACGGCATGTGTGGGAATAACAGTAGTTCATCTTGCTATCTGTGCTATGCTTATCTCCATGGCAGCTAAGCAATTTAGAGAAGAATAAGCAAACAACTTATTGCTGCATAATTCTTTCCCTCAGCCCTTCTCCTGGTTTTCTGTTGTTTGCTAGTAATATGTGCTATGATGTCTGGATCAGAAAATGTCAAGGTTAAGAGAGTCATGTTATCTAACAGTGCAAAACACTTTATCTCCACCCTTGAAAGTCCTGTTCCTGCTGCAGCTAGTTATTCAGCCTGATCCTCTCCGATCTGGAATGAGGAGGGACTAAGGAGTGAGTATTGTAGCTACCAGGTATCAGCTAACAGGTTGTCCCAGAAGCAGGTCTGCCAAGTCTTCCACTTCACACTTGCAGCCCCTGCCCTAATCTTGTTTCCCTCATCACAGAGCTAGTGACTTGTGTTTCCCCATGCAGGGCTGGGCTTCCCTCCAAAACCTGGGACTCCCTCATGCCAGATGAGCTAACTGAGCCAAAAATCAGCTACGCCAGGGAGATGGGCTCCATCAGAGGTGGAAGGTGTGTGCCTCTCTAGAGCCACAGCCCTGAACACCAACCTCACTTTTACAGAATCACAGAATGGTTGGGGTCGAAAGGGACCTCTGGAGATCATCTCGTCCAACCCCCCTGCTTCAGCAGGCACACCTAGAGCAGGGTGCACAGGGCTGCATCCAGGCGGGTTTTGAATATTCCCAGAGAAGGAGACTCCACAACCTCTCTGGGCAGCCTGTTCCAATGCTCTGTCACCCTCACGTTAAAGAAGTTTTTTCTCCTGTTCAGGTGGAACTTCCTGTGTTCCAATTTGTGCCCATTGCCCCTTGTCCTGTCATTGGGCACCACTGAAAAGAGTCTGGCCCCATCCTCTTGACAGCCACCCTTCAGATATTTATAGGCATTGATAAGATCCCCCCTCAGTCTTCTCTTCTCCAGGCTGAACAGACCCAGGTCTCTCAGCCTTTCCTCATAAGAGAGATGCTCCAGTCCCCTGATCATCTTCATGGCTCTCCGCGGGACTTGCTCCAGCAATTCCCTGTCCTTCTTGAACTGGGGAGCCCAGAACTGGACACAGTACTCCAGATGTGGCCTCACCAGGGCAGAGTAGAGGGGGAGGAGAACCTCCCTCGACCTGCTGGCCACACTCCTTTTGATGCACGCCAGGATCCCGTTGGCCTTCTTGACCACAAGGGCACAGAGCTGGCTCATGGTCAACTTGCTGTCCACCAGCACTCCCAGGTTCTTCTCAGCAGTGCTACTTTCCAGCAGGTCAACCCCCAACCTGTACTGGTGCATGGGGTTGTTCCGCCCCAGGTGCAGGACTTTACCTTAATTTGTTGGTATTACATGACCCAAAATAGGGACTGTTAAGGGAGTTGAGGAATCCAGTAGCCTCCGGGACACAGGGGATTCCCCTCCCTGTCAAAGCCCTGGAGGTTTGTCCTGTCCCAGTATAATGACTGCAGCTGATGCTCTTCCATTTGTGGAAGTAGCGAGACTGACCACGTGCTCCAGACACACAGGTACACATGCACGCACGCGTGCACAGCACTAACAGGGCCAGCCCCATAGACCGGGGCAGACCAGGCGGCACCTTTACCAGCACCTGCATGAATACAACGGTGCTCCCATAAATGTAAATGCAGGTAGCTGGGTCCTGCTCCTCCTCTCCAGTTTACCAGGCTTAAAGTTCACCAATGCAAGAGTACACACACCTTCACTCTCCAGGCTCACAAGCACAGCACGCTTACAAATCCCTTAGACCTTAGCACAGGCTCTAAGCCTGCCTGATACCCACGCCGGGGGCCCCGTACCCAGTCATCGGCTCAGGCCTTAAGTCTTTCCCGACGTGGGTCTTCTGCTTGCCAGCTAGTCCAGCTTGAAGTGAATTACACGTACATGTGTGCGCACACACATATGCACACAGGGCTGAAATTAGCTCGGCAATGTCTGCATACCACGCTGCCCAGTTGTTGGCACTATGGGCCCTTATGACCCACGGCCCCTTCTCCGGTTGCTGACACTTAGACCTCTCCACACAAGCGCAGGCTAGAGAGTGAGATTACACAGGAAAAAATAGTTAAGAATAGGATTTAGTAAGAAGATAAGAGAGGTTGGTACAGGGCTCGATCAGACAACCGTATCGACCAGCAGCTTGCTTATACATGGCTGTCCTCCTTTATCCCTACTTCCCTCCATTTTCCCATGCTTACATTTCTCCCCCCCCCATCTTGATCACTCTCTTTTTCCACCCTTGTCTCCTCCCAAATAAACAACCCACTCTAGTTACTTTTTCCCCGTTGCTCCCAGTTTTGTTACATCCATAACCACATTTGATGTTTCTGATACTGTTACCTACAACACCTAGGCCTTGCATGGTGTGATTGATACGGTAACCTGGACACTGTTTTCCTGCCAAGATTGCACTCTCCAAAAGGTCCCCAATATTCCCCTCCAGCTACCTGTGGAGCTTGTCCTTCTCTCACATAGTTCCCCATAATGAACTGTGAAATCCAGCCATTTCTCGTGGTGTTAAACCATGATGTTTGTCAGCTGTTCACTCTGCTATTTGTTATGTTCGGCAATTTCTCTTGTTATGTCCAGTATTTTCTCATGGTATGTTCTGTTACCCAAGCCTCAGGATGGCGCCTAGTGATCTCCCTACGTACTTCAGCGGGAAACATAACCTATAATGTGTCCCAGTGCAGGAACCACAGAAAAATACAAATAATCATAGAATAGAATCATAGAATCATAGAATCAGTAAGGTTGGAAAAGACCTCTAAGATCATCAAGTCCAACCATCAACTAACACCACCATGACTCCTAAACTAGGCCCTGGAGTGCCACGTCTACACCTTTTTTGAACGCCTCCAGGGTTGACGACTCCACCACCTCTCTGGGCAGCCTGTTCCAAGAAATGTGCCCCTTGCACGGAATCACAGAAAACCCGGTTGGAAAGGACTTCTAGAGGTCTTCCAGATGAGTCTTGAGAATTGCCAAGGAAAGAAACTCACTATCTCTTTGGGAAACCTGTTTCAGTGCTTAACTCACTGTGGAAGAATTGCTTTCTTACACCTCACTGGCCTTTCTCTTGTTGCACCTTGTTGCTGCAAAAGTTTCCTCTTGTCATTTCACTGTGCACAACCGACCAGAGTCTGGTGCGATGTTCTCTGTAACCCAGTTTTAGTTACTCTAAGACAGCAGTTAGATTCCTTCTTAGCCTTTTCTTCTCCAGGATAAGCCAGATCCATCCCTCTGGCCAGCCCCAGCCACATGACCATCTCGGTCGCCCTCCACCAGGCTCAGTCCAAGTGGCTTCACATCTTCCTGGAACACAGCATGAAAGGGAAGTTTGCTCCTGTACCATACGAAGTCCCCTTTCCCTGCCCCATTCACAGCAGCAGTGTGTCTGGTTCAGGACAAAGACCAGGTTAAAAAGTCAATGAAAATTGACCAAATTAATGAATAAAACCAGAATTCAGCTGCATTGCCCCATAAATGGTTCTAAGAGACTATAGGAACATAGAGATATATCAAATATGTGACAGGTTTCAATTCTATGGAATCACCTCCCCTAAATCAAGGCTATCTCTTGTGCAGAGAAACAAAAGGGGACAGTCTTGGATTTAAACCATAAGAGGCAGGAAAGCTATTACAGAGCTTTAAACGATTGGAAAGATACTGTCAGAAATTCAGAAAAGGAACTTGGTACCACCTGGCCAAGGTTGTTAGTATTGTCTGAGTTGCTAAGCAACTATGTAATAGTTATTCATTTCAAGATTAAGTAAATTTTATCATTTAAAGAATGAATTACAGTCTACTCTGTATTATTTAGAGGAAACCAAAATTTACTTTGTAGTGATATAGTACCTCTCACTCCTTTTTTCTTTACAGTAGCCTGCCACTAATATTTTCATACACTGGTTAAGAAATATAAATCCTTAATCCAAATTTGGATACCCGGATAGAAGCAGCCTTCTTTCCTCAATTTTTCCCCTTTTCTTGAGATGTTTTAATGTCACCAAACCCGAAGCTGATCTCTGTCACTCCAGTCCTCCTTCTTTTGTATCTACATCTCTGTCAGGATATGACAGAAAGACGTATTGTAGTAATCAGTGTTCTGCTGAAGGCACAGCATCTTGTTTGATGCTTATGAGATTTATGAGCTAAAATAAGTCTTGGTCAGCATAGATGTTAACTATTTCAAAAAATGCTGTTGGAACCATCCCAGAATACTATTTTAAATGATGACATATTAAAATCATTTACAATTCGCAGTTTTTAGGGCTGGAATAGATGACAAAGCATGTTCACAGACATTTTGAAGGTTGTTCTACCATCTCAAGATAAACAAAAGAATTTAGTGACCTGAAGAAAGATGCCATAGAGAAAGCCACACAGGATAAGAGGGAAAATTATTTAAAAGAAGATCGACAACTTAATACACTTTCAGATGTAAGTATGTATTTATGTCCTTTGGGGATTTGTATCATATAATAAATCTGTACCACATACTTAATAGTAATGCATAGACGATTACATGATTTCTCATCAGTTAAAATTATTCTGCTTTTGATTGTACCATCAGCACAGTGGGCCAAATTGTAACTGTCGACTAGTAAAAACTGGAGAGGTTTTACAGATCTCAACAGATGGATTTACACTGGTCAAGCACCTGATTCATTTTATTTTGTACAGCAATCTCCTCACTTGGCACTTCCCAACTGCTGTTTGGGGAAGGAAGGTGATTTAACATTTGCAGTCTACCTGGGGATTTGTTTATTTTTTAATAAGGAAAAGTTTCTTCTGGGTGTTATTTGAGGGTGAACAATAGCCCTAGAACTTACCCAAAGAGCAGCTCTTAAGCACGCAGTTGCGTCATGAATATTTATCTGGCCACACGCAAAAGCTCTGAGCATCTTGGCTACGCTTTTCTCCTTCTGCAAGATATCCTCCTTTGTTGGGAGAGCGCTGCCATAGCAACGAAGGGCAGCAGAAGGCAAGGGGGCTGACAGGCATGTATATAAAGCAGGTTGGATTTTCAGGCTAATTAAAAGGTTTTGTGTTCTGGGTCACCTTGTAAATGAGATACGATGCTCAGAAAGCTGCGGCCAAAGCTGCTCAGCAGAAAGTGGAGCAAATGCACAAAGGTTCTTCTGGTGTTTACCCTTTCCTGAACACAACCTGTAATTTTCATGGTAAGCAATTGCAATGGCTCTAGAAAATTGGTTGCCGGGTCATCTTGCTAAACAGACAAAAGTTGTTGTTACGAGCCAGACTGTAAAACCGTTCTCGCTGGGTCTGGTGAGTGATTTGTATCAGTGGACTTCTACTCTCAGAATTCTTTTGACACGCTTGCTAAAAATGCATTAAAATTAATTTTAACACAGCCGGAATGAAACAGATTTGAGCAGCTCTGCAAGCTAATGCTGCTTCAAAGTATTTTGTCATCTTGATCAGTTCAGCACTCTTTGAGTTTAAGGCTGGCACGTTTTTTGATTATCTGTGCTGTACATGTAAAGCATTTCTAGTCTACCTGAGGAACAGGTATAGAGGCAGCTGGAGCCTGTTTCCTACATTTCCTCCACCTGTGGCCTATGTTTATGTTTCTGATTCATTTTATAAATCTGCAACTTGAACCACACTTGCCACAGGAATATTGTGAAAATTAGTGTTTGCACTGCTCTTTGGAGATGCTCCACCCTCACTCCTGTTATTTTCTTGATGACAGTGGGCTGGTAGTTTTTTTATGCAGTAGGATTCAGTTTTAAAATGCTGTTTCACATGAATGAGCACCGAGGAGACTTTTACTCTTAGAAACTGTACAGGGTGTGTATATGGTGGACTCAGACCACACCGGGGCCTCTTCCTGATACAGGGTAGGGATGTTGTGGGAACACGTACCTGCAGACAGGACCTTAAGAGCACTACGGGGCCCCTAGGTTAACGCGCAGCCTGACATACCTGCACACAGCACCTTGCCTTTACATGTGCATGCCTGCAAGCAGAATATTTTGCAGCTGATAGTGTTTACCGGGGATGTTGACAAGGACATCAGGATGGCCTTCTATCTCTCACAGGCTATTCCCAGCATGCCATTAACAAGACTTGCTCTGTTACAGTTTTGGCTTTGTTCCTGTCTTCCTTTAGCAACGTGGATCAGTCGCTTGCAGAGAGAAAACATTGGATACAGTGAATCATTGCAAAAGCTGTGAATTTAAACAAAATTTTTATTTGACCATATAGAGTAAATTCAGACCAATGGAAGAATGGGAGAATATTGTCAGTTCTTCAGGCAAATCCAAATCCTTCATGCCACCCTTTCCGGTGCTGCCTCAGAACTGTTGCAAAGACAACTACTATAAAAACAGATCAGAGCAACCTTTTTGCCTCTCCTTCAAATTAATAACACCTCTCCCAAAATACTGCTGCCTGTGCAATACTTTTTTCTGTAGCTATGCCCAGAAGATAAATCAGCTCCAGTAACTTGCAGCAATTTATAATTATTGATGAGTCTTGAGGATGCCTCCTTTGAAGGGAATACATATCCAATTAACTATGTATTTGATTATTAGGACTGTCTTCAACCCCCTCTTATTCTGCCGATAACTGGACAAAATTGTATGGAAAGTGATCTGCAGTTTTCTGGTTCTTCAGTGTACCACTTGCAGTGTACCACTTGCAGAAAACAGACTAGCAGAATTGTTATAATTCACTTCGATTTTTAATAGCTCTCTTGTGCTGTAGCTTTAATCTGTGTGAAATTACTAAAGCACTGAGTAAAGAAAGCAGCTGTTACAGCTCATGGAGCTACAATATGACCAGAGCTTTCTGATGAATGTGCAATACTACTGCACAAAGTATATACATTCACTTATAAAAATAAAATTATTATAAAATATAGAATTAGAGTTCAAAAAAAGGCTTCCAGGTTCTTACATGAGAAAATTTCAGTACAGTATAGTATGTACAGTATGGTATGGTGGTTAATTCATCAGCATCTGAAAGATGCACAGGTCCAGGTTGTGTGCAGTTGGATGACTGCATACCTGTGTGTTTAAAAACCATTTTTATATGTATTTACATATAATTGCTAACATGCATCTGCGGTTATTCAAATGATTGTTTGTACAACCGCAGGCCATGCCAGTTTGAACTTTTACATATTCATTTAAATGTGTCTGTGTTTACTTGAACAGCCCCAGAGTGCAGTACAGATAAGAAAAGGAAATGCCGAAGCTGTGAGATAGACGTTCCTTTTTCTGTCCTTTTCAAAATGCATTTGATGTAGTTCCCAGGTGGTTTACAGCAGTGAGTTAACATGATACAATATTAAAACTTAGTCTATTGAGCTGTTTTCAAAGTAAGCTTAATTTTATACCAGTGGTAAGAGGACTTAGACAAAGCAACGTGATTTTATCCCTGGGCAAAGGATGATGTCTTTATATCACTCAGTTTAATATTTACTCTTAAAAAGCACACGTACCTGATGCAGTAAAGAAGAAAATGCTCCTTGTTGTCCTTTGCCATCGTGTATAAAAGAGGATTTTAAAACATTCTATCGACGTTGACAAAAGATAAGTTCATCCTCTGAAAAAATATTGGGTGATTTTATATACGAACTCTGAACTGGCGTATACTTTATGCAAATGTTTGTTTAAAAGCTGTGTATGCTGTCTTTTCCTTAAATGGCATGGTTCTGGATAAATAAAGTGTGTGCAGAAATCTTTGTAGGACAGGAATCTAGCTTGCCCAACTACATTTTTAATCCTGAAATGATAAAGAAGAACTTTTCAATCACCCAGGAATAGCAAAAGCAAGATTATATACCAGGGAAAGTATGTATTGGAGAAAAGCTAACATGGCTTTTGGTACAGGGGAGGCTTTACATATGTTCAGGGAAGGCTGTTGGAGTTCTCTAAAGGTGTATGTGAGTTTTTGGACACCAGTGCTGCACAGATGAACTCTGTTTGGATTCCCTGATGGCCTTCAAACAAGATCCCTTCTTAATGAATCTTAATGAATCTCAGGTTTTAAAAAGACAGAAGTGAAAATTGGAAACAGTTCAGAGAAGAGTGGCAAGTATGATCTGAAGTACAAAACAGCTTCCGTATGAGGAGCACCTAAACAAAGTAGCCTTCAGCCTGGAAAAAAGATGATTGGGAGGGGCATATTATAGTATTCTATATAACCACAGGTGACGTGAAGACGAGAGATAGGAGATGCCTGCTCCTTATGTCTTCTAGTACAAGAACTAAGAATTAAATTACTGGATGGCTGATTTGAAACAGATGGAAGCAGACGCTTCTTCACACAGTGCAAATATGAGCTGTGGAACTCCCCACCATGAGATTTTATAGATGTTAAATGGGTTCAAAGTGCAGCCCAACAAATTCATGGAGCAAAAAAAAAAAAAAATCCACTGAGACTTATAAAGCTCAAAGGTAATATACATCGGGATGAGGATGTTCCTGCACGCTAAATCAGTGGAGGTGGGGGGATCATACACAGAGTCACCTGTGTAACTGCTATATTGTTCTGAGTCACAATTTTCTCTGCCTGGGAATCCTCTCTTCACATGTCTATCGTGTTTCTTCAGGCTGTTTGTGTTCCTCAAATAATAAAAGTAACAGCAACAGTAATATTTCCATGATAGGTTTTGTAACTGATTGGTTTGTAAAATTTGGAGCCCAATAAACAAGAGAAAGAAGTGTTTTTACCGATTGCTTCCTTTCTTTTGCTTTCACCATAATCTCAGTGAGTTCCAGCATGTAATCAAAATGGTTCTTTCTTCTCCACTTGATCAAAATAGAGTTTCATTGCTGAGCAGCGAATTAGATTTTTCTTGCAAGCTTAATGCTCTGCAACCATGACTATCAACCTCTAGAGATGACAGAGCTTACACGTACGCTGAGCAACCTCAGGAAGTTCATTTACATAAAAGCAGAATTTCTGTCCAAGGAAAAATGCATCTATGAAGCTATGTGTCTTCTGCAATGTGTGGCGTAAGAAAAGAAATTCCCAGGCTGAATAAAAAAGCAATAAAAAAAGCTGTCACATAATTTATGCTTATTGTACTCTGAAAACATTTCTTGATTTGAAAGTTTTTCAAGTTACTTAATTTGGAAGAAGAGCTCTGAAAGGAGAAATTTTGTTGATTTTTTTAAACACACTTGTCTTAAATAAGATTTGTTGTATCACTGGATCCATCTTTTGTTTTACTGAGTACCAGATGCCTATTCAATTATTCATTTAAGTATTGTAACCTAATATGTGATGACTAGAAATTATATTAAATAGTCTTAGATCGAGTAACATCTCATGTTTGATAAGAGATCTACTTGAAGCCATTTTTGTCTGCCAAAGCTTCTCGGGTCTTGGGCTTTGACCATATAAGACAATCGCTCAAAAAAGTATTGGTCGAATGTAATAAAATAGTAGATAATAGTCTGTTATTTAAAAGGAAATAATACTTTGAAACAAATAATAAGCTTGATGATGGAATTTCTTATATATTTAAATTATAATCTCTCCCTTCAGCAGTGTGTTTCTAAGGTGCCTATGGGTAAAACATTTTCCCTACAAAAATGGCACCTACCAGTGATTTCAGTGACAGACAATTATAAGCTGCTTTTTGTTTACTGACGAGGACTGAAAATTGCCATGACAGTACAGAAGTGGCTTGGTATATATCATTACATCTACATAATCACATGAATTTTGAATCCTTAGCGACATTCCAAATAAAAGTTTATGAATGTCAACAATCAACATGAAGAGTAAACGCTATTTTTGCAGCAGAAGTGATATAAATATGGCCCAGATTCCGAGAAAGTAACTTGTTAAATAATGCAATATGACAATAATTTCAAATCACCTTTTCCCAGATTATATATAAAAGTAGCTTTGTCTTCCTTTGAGGAATATTTGGAGAAGGTTGTTTAATATAATGACCAAATTACAAATACCAAGTAAATTAGATTCAAGTCAGATCTTTAGGTATGGGAATATTATGTGCTATTTCTTAGCACATAAAGGGACTTTTCTTTCAGGAGAAGAGAAGGAATTGTTCTGGAAATTTTCATACTGTGCAGAAAGATGTTTCTTTTTCAATTTCCGCATTACGTCTTGTTGAAACTAAATACAATCTAGTTCTCAGCATGAAATGTCACAATACAGAAAATACAGATTCTGGATTTGAATTAAGAGTCTTAAAAGAGCTGTTACAGAAGTATCTTGCAATGTGTGCTCCTCCATTATTTTAATTAAGAAAATATACAGAAGGATCTTAAGCATATGGAAGTAATTGAAGTACATGCAGTAAACACAGTGTTCTCGGAGCAGGGCAGATACTCAGGTCACCTTGGCTCTGTGCTCTGCAGAGCTGGAAGGACATCTGGCAACTGCCCAGAAACGCTACAGCTATTAATCATAGTAAAGTAAGAAATGACTTTGTGTTGAAACCTGAGAATCCAGAAGTATTCTTGGCAGTGATATTTCTCTTTTATTAACTTGCTGTTAAGCTCAGTATTTGGAACACTTCTTACACATTTTTTAAGTCTTTGTTTATATAATTTACCTTTTAAATACATTGATTTAGAGAGGGATCAGTAAAACTGCAAGTTCAGTTAGTAGTTTCTAACTGATCTAGTTAAAATCTCAAAGATCACTCAGGGCAAAAAGAAGTAGATTGGATGGTTTATCTTCTCTATTTCTATGATCATAGGAGAGTCAAAGATGAGATTACAGAGTACCTCAGATAACTTTACTGGAATCATACAATAAGCACTTTCAATCACTTGGGAACTGCAGTCATCAAAGAAAGTGTTTTATAAAAACATCACAATATAAAATATTTGGGAAATCATCAAACCGTTATGACCACTTAGCAGTACTTTATCAACCAACTGAATTAGAAAGGTGAATCAATGAAAACCAAACTGCTCTGCCTAGAATGATTTTTTTTGTATCAGGAAACACTCTTCTGAATGGTATGAGAGTAACAGATTGCTCCGGGCGCACTGGTGCTCCATCTTATTCTGAGAACTGGCTGACAACCAAAGTGCCTTGATGCGCATGAAAAAACCTAGCAAGAGCTATGGGTTAGATAGACAAAGAGCTGATCAGCTGCAGCACGTAACTCCTGTAGCAGGTATGTTTTTACCTGTCAGAATTCACAGCTTTACGTTAGGCATTCTACATAGGGAGACTTAAGCAAAAAGGTCTCAAGGATGGGGGAAGGCTGGGCACCCAACTGCTTCTACTTCCAGCAGAAAAAGGGACAGAGAGGATGCTGAACCTTAACAGGTTGCAGTAAAATCCTTTGCACCTTCTTGATCAGTTTCTTTTCAAGCCCGAACAAAAGAATTCTGTACTGTCTCTGTTTATCCTAAATGGAGTATAGGAGCACACTCTCCATCTTAAAGAAGTGTGTGTCCAGCAGCATTATCTAATATCCCTCATTTCATAGTGTATATAATAAGGATAATGGTTTAAACAAATAAGCAATTACCTGTAATTACCTATTCCCTATTACTTCCAAAAGCTTACTAAAATTCAAGGATACACTTGAAATTCTAAATGCTCATAGGCTTTCATACCTTTCTTTTAGATAAATTTGTATTGCCTTTTAATTATTTCAGATGCTTTGTTGCCTGGCTGATGTTATTTTTATGCTATTTTTAAATAAAATTCCAGATCACCTCCAACCATGCAATCCAGGTAACAGAATGGGAAAGAGCAAAGATGTAACATTCTCCTTTAACAAATGTCTTGAAGGTTATCATCTAACCAGAGCATACATCGGTGTAATTTATACATACGGTCCTTTTCAGAGAACCAGTTAACAAACTAGAGAAAAAATTAAGTTAGATTTTCATGTTCCATATGCAAATGGAAATGGAAAATACCATTGTTTCTAGCAATTCTCACTCTACACTGTAAACTCAAATGTACTTATTCTGGCTACCTTTCCTTCCCTAAAACACACATAAATTATAAGTTACCTCTTTTACATATAATGCTAAATATGGACTGTTTGGGGCAGTTGCAACAATAGCAATATTTTGCATGGCTAGCCTAGAAACAGTAAGTGAAGCAAGCATAAAATAATAGAATAAGACAGTGTCGCAGATTGAGAACTGGAGCTGAGCAGAACATGAAACTTGAGGGTTTAGCTTTTTTTTTCTGTTTGTTTGGGTTTTTTATTATTATTCCTGATGTATATATCCCCCAAGCCAAAAAAATGTTTTCTCACACAGACAGACTCCCTGCAAAACACACGCTGCTGGGATCCCATGATGATGTCACCTATAAGGAATATTATTCCCTAATCCTCCATCTCCACTAACTATCCCAGTCACCATGTTTACCATGACCACCTAGATATCCAGGGGAAGTATATGGTCCATGCGTTGTCTGTAAATCACCTCTCTTCGAGCAGGGGAAGCCTGGGAACCTCTTCCCATCAGCAAGCGTGGACATCAGCATTATGGGGGTAACCACCTTCATCGTGGCCAGTGTTGGGTACTTATTTTATTAACTAACAATAATAACAAATTATACACTTATATCACACACCCCTCACATTTTTAGGGCCCCGTGGCTGTGGAGGTGCTTCGCTCCCATGGCTCCCCCACTGCTCCAGGCTGATCTCTAAATCCTGCAGGAAGCTACGGCTAGCACGCAGAGGCAGACTGCAGACCTTCAGCCTTCTTAACATCTCCCGCACCCAGAGTGATGCCGGCTCCCCAGCTCCCCAAACTCTTCAGTGGGGATCAGGTGGGGATACGGTGATTTATCAACCAGATGCAGCTAATCATCCCTGCCTACTCAGGGACTTATCCAGCAGGCATTAGCTGTTCAGCAGTTATAACACCCTGGGTCTCACCGACAGCTTCTGAGTGTGTCACTCCCTGTATGGACCACCATGACCACAACCCTGCTCCAGCACCCTGATGATTTATTCATCACTTTAGAGCTGAGAGTGGCACGGGGGGCACAACCACTCAGCTGTGGCTGAGGCTGCTGCTGGAGCCCCGGGGGGGGCTCAGCTGGCTGCTGACAGGCACGACTCCGTTTATGAGCCTGGCTGCAGAAACTGCATGTGGAAAACAAGCCCTTATTGTCCACCAAAGGTTAGGGCTGACCAAGGCCATTAAAGAGGAGCTGACCTGGGCTGACCTGCCCCAGAGCCAGCCTGTCGTCAGACCTGGGTGGCATTCTGGAGAGGTCCTGACTGCATGCCGCAGAGACCGTAGCCAGGTGCTTGCAGGAGCCTGGCTACATTTTGCTCCATCTCCCTTACTCACCCTCCCTTGATGAAGAGGAGCTTGTGGAGGTAGGTCTCATAACCCTTGGAGGAGCCAGAAGCAGATACGCTTCTACAGCTAAAAGCAATTAAAGGTGCACTGGCCAAAGGGGCCAAAATTTTCTAAAAAGGTCCACTCACTCATCACAAAACATGGAAAGAAAAGAATACTTTATATTCTTTTGGCAAAATATTCTTCATTAATGCCCACTAAATACGATCGGGTAACAATTAATTCTTACGGTATGGAGGAGAAAAGCAAGATGCAGGGGGAAATGCACAACCTGTGGAAAATATTACCCTTTATACCATAAAATAATCGCTAAATAGTGGAATTCAGAATAGAAGAATCTTTGTTAATGGGGATAACAACAGAGTAAAATTTAAAAATAAAAATTCCTATTGCATTTTTATAAAAAAGACCCTAGAGGCTACCGTGATTTTGTTTTTTGAAGTGAGAGAGTTGTTATTTGTTAGAATCCTCTGCCACTCCTGTTTATCCTGCAAAAATCAACTTACTCAACTACTTTAATAATGTTGCAGTAACAGCATTAAAAACAGCGAGAAGAGAGAACGCATGAGGCCTTGCTGGGGCGTTACGTAGCTGGCACAATCAAATCCATAACGTGGTGCCAATATCAGCAAAACATAGCCAAAATTGAACGATGCTTCACAAACAGATCAAATGCATAGATTTAGTCTGAGTCCTTGGTACAGCGTTTATAGAAGGATGACGGGGTTGTAACGGTAGCAAAATGAATAGGGTTTTCCACAAGGTACAGGAGACTGCCTAACGCAAAAGCACATTGGTATTCCTGTGGAGTGATGTGAAGGCTGTAGCTGAGACAGAAAGGATGCTTACTGGACAATTCAATTAATTTCAAGGGCTTCCCACACTAAGCCCACCAAAGCATAGAAAATTCGCAGGTTCTATGAACAGACTTTCTCTTTCACCATCCTCTGCCAAAAAAATCTCATCTTGCCCTACCCTGCTGGTGCTCTTAAGAGGTGGAAAGTAGCAGGGTTGTGGAGAAACGATGCAGCTGCATAGCAGGCAGAGGGCAGCTGTGACGCATTGAAACAACACACAGAACTTGGGGGGGGTTTCTGTTAAGGAAAGGAAATTTTCAGTACAGACAAAAATATTTAATATTCAGAAAGTTAGATTTTGAATCCTGTTTGGTGTTTTTACATTCAAGGAACAATTCCTCTTTCCAGCAAACCTGTGAGAGTACCCCTTTCCTTCTCACACCTTCTTTTCCTACCAGCAGTAGGAGTAAATCCATACATTATAAGCTTTACTAATCCATTATTAGTTTCTACGGAATATATAGCATGAAATATAGATATGGAAAGAACACATTACAAAAAAGCCATACCATATAAAGCTCATTAGCTCTGAGCTGATCAACACAGAGCTGGTCAGCATATAAACTGATGGAGACATACGTGATGCTAAGCTCCACACATCTAGAATGTAAATCCTGTGATAGTATTTTCACAGTACCAGCCGAACATTGTGTAATACTGTTATAAATTAATACACTAGGCTCAAAATTCAAAGTAACCGATGTGTAAAAACTAATTTGAAAATGAAGACTACATTTTAGAGTATGATGTTTAAACCAAAAATTATAAGCTAAAAGTTTTTGAATGGCATCACAGCAAAGGAGTTGAATCAAAGGAGGAAGCAGAATGTAAAACTAGGTATTTGATTTTTTTATTCAACAATCAAAAAGATAAGGTCTCCCCTGGTTGAAAACCTTACTGTTTTGTAACAACATTAATGTCTCTAAAGTTACCAACATGGAAATCATTGTTAGTGTGAGGAATTGGAAACAGGTACAGAGATGCCCACTAAATGCGGCGGGCTTAGAAACAAATAGAGAAGATGCACTACACAGACAGAATTACCGTGAGAGTTCAGTTCCTCCAGAGCCCTCCCCTTTGTTTCAAAGTAAACTTGACTTTGCATATACTTTAAACTGTTTCTGATCCCAAATATCTTTAAAACCATTTATGATCACAACCCAGTGCCTTGAAAAGCAAATGAAAAAGCTTCTTGCAGCATCTTTTCAGTACTTCACCTACAGGCATGGGTGCTAATCACACTTTCCACTACATAAAAGCAAAGGTCCCTGCACTGGTTAAATACCTGCTGTCATCTGCAGCATACTGAAAAAAAAAAAAAAAAAAAAAAAATCAGTGTTGAGACTGAGTAGTCAAAAACCTTTCACTGTGATAAGGTAAGATAATAGAATCATAGAAAACAGAAAAAAATGGTTGGAAGGGACCTCTGCAGGTTTTCTAGTTCAGCTGCCTGCCCCAAGAAGGGCTAACTTTTAAGCTATGTCTGACTGCTCAGGGCTTTGTACAGGCAAGATGGGAAAATCTGAGGGCAGCAATTCTGCAGCCATTCTGGGCACCTGTTCCAGTGCTAAACCAGTCTCGGAGTGAAAAACTTACTCCTTCTGTCCATCAAATTTCCTTCACTACAACTCACGTCCACTGCCTCTTGCCCTTCCCCTCTGTCCCTGCTCTCTTTTCAAGAAATAGTTTACACTAATCCATATGGATTTTTTTTTTTCCTGAATGGCAAAATCCTACGATCAAAAAAGGGCTGGAAGGGACCTCAAGAAGTCATCCTGTTTCTTCCTTTGCTTTAGGACAGGATCAACTATACCAATGTCCCATGAATGTTCTGATGGAAACGCAACAAAAAAACTATACCGTTGCTTTTCTAGCCTTACAATAAGAATGTTTTTAATGCGTAATCCAAATTTCTCTTTCAGCAATTTTAGCCCCTACCTTTTATCATTTTTGTACTTACAAACCCTTATTATTTGAATCACAGAGTTGCAGAATCATATTGATTGGAAAAAGCCTCTACAGTTCACCTAGCCCAGCTCCTGCCCCAAGCAGACCCAACTGCTAAGTTAGATCAGGCTGCTCAGGGCCTAGTCCAGGTGCATCTTAAAAACCTCCAAAGATGGTTGAAGATTCTACCACTTGTCTGGTCAGCCTGTTCCAGTGCTTCCCCAGGGAGTTTGTCTACATTCAAACAAGATGCCAGCTTGCTCTACGGAGGAATCCCATGTGGGGTTTTTTGTTCGGTTTTTAGAGCACTTACTTTCATTGATTTCCTAAGTTGGTGTTACAAAAATTAGAGCTACCAAGGATGCTCTAAATCATTAGGAGACTCACCCTGTAAAGTTTACAGATCCAAAAATCCAAATGGCAAGGACAATCTATCTACATTACTTTTTTTTTTTAAATATGAATTTCTAAGAATTTGCACAACCAGAGTAATATATTTTGCAATGATAAGTAGATATAAAAATAAGGCTTCCTGGAAGCACCAGTTTTTAAGTGTGCTACTCTACTGAGTCTGACGCACAAGCTGGTGTCAGTGCTAGGAGCCAGAATACTCCAGTATCCAAACAAGTATCTACCGGCCTCTTGTTTTCTGTTTTTCTTTTTCCTTTTGTTATGCCCAAGCTGGGTCAGGCATAGCGTTGCTTGGCATTACGGATGGGCTTTGCTTCAGCTAGGTAACTGAGCACAGACAGTACTTCAGGTGTGGAAACTATGGCACCAACGACTTGAACATACCTAAATCCCCACTAAGGTCTTTAACAGACTAGGTAGGTCTGCTATAGAGCACGTGCATACAGTGCGATTTTCAAGCTCCTGCCCAAAACCACCAATTTTAGCAACTAAAAGAAAGTTAACAAAATAATGCCTTCTTTTGCTGGTGAAAAAAAAGTCAAGTTACATCTGGAAGGACAAACATAAGCACAAGTGGTTCAAGTTTCACAAATCCCCAAGATTAACAGAAGTCCTCTTACTTCCACTGTCAAACCAGTCTTCTGCACATGCACTATGCCCCTGGGTCGTGAACCCAACATGCTGTTTTACGTTGGGACTACCTTATGTATGAACAGTTATAGATCTCACAGCTGAGTTTGCAGCTAATCATAAACGCTTCAGGTGACAATCACTGATCCCCAAAATCTCCTGCTTCATGTACTAAAAGGGAAGTTTTCCCCACAAAACCAAAATACCAAGTTGACAATATCTTCAGATACAAACTTTTAACAGCCAAGTTTTGATACATGTTTTATTTCCACCACTGTGAGACTGAGGAATATGCTGTTTTTCAGAGCTTTCAGTTCATTCGCCAAAGAGTAGCGTACAACAGAAAAATGTTAGAATTTAGATTTTTTTAAAATTTTTATTCAACAACCTGCTTACAGAAAATGAACAGAATTAAACAAAAGCTTACATTATATACTATACAAAGCACTAACATTGTTCAGGAGCTAGTCCCCGAATATGCTCACTTTCTACGTCCTCAGCCATCTGCACTGCAGCTCATAGAGCAAAACCAAAATTTCTGAAGGTTTTTTTGGCTGCAATTCATTGACACATGAGAACTGCAGCCCTTGACAGGCTCCTGTTCAGCAGAATTTGGCAAGATGAAAGCAGTCAATTGTTTGTACTGTAAGAAAAAAAGCAATTTAGAAATGAAAAAATAATCAAGTATAATAAATCAATTTCTCTTAAAAACAGATGAGGCCACAATCCTGGAGCACGCTTTTCAGAAGACAGAAACTATTATTTTCTGCTCTGGAAATGCACTTTGTGGGAAATGCTATGTATTGATGACCTGCAGGCAATTATAGCTCCACAACGTTTCAGGAAAGAAGAACAGATCACCACAGGAAGTTTCAGCGGCAACCTTTGAGTAAAAGTCTTCAGGAAGATTCAGTAGCTTCAGACCAGAACCATCAGCAATCATCAAGCTCCTTCACAGTCCATCACTGCCATTTTTAGTACAGTTGTCACGAAGGCTTGGATTCCCCCTCTCTCCAATCAATGTTTTTATAGAGTGGTGTCAATTTATGGAACTGACATTTTTAGAGCTATCAAAGGCCAACTTAAGGAGGAGGATCTTCTCCTCGAATAGCTTTGTACTTTGCCATGTCTTCTGGGAACACCTTTGTCAGTTCTTGAATTAACAGACTTTTAAATTTCTGGAAAGAGAAAAAAATGTATATACATCATCTGCACAATTTATTTAGATTTCATCAAGCAATGTTATCTGATGAACAGAAATGTCTGTTCACAACAGTTCTACATTTCAGTGACCTAAGAGAGCGGTACCCCAAAAAAAACCTCAAAACCACACACACAAACACCGGAAGTTACATTTACAAAATCCACAGAAAATGCCCAAGTGAAATCCGCTAGGAAAGCACCAGATAAACTAAAGTGCTTTTAATCTCCCATAAATTAACTAGCATTTTCACCTAAGAAATACAAAGTAGTTGGACCTCTCTGGTAAACTCTGGTGCATCAACATCTGTCTGACCTTATTAAGCAAAGCTGATAAAGGACGTGTCCTCTTGATTTGATATGGAATTCCCTCCACCTCCAAAAAGGAACTCACACCTGGCTTAGAAATACATAAATCTTCCTACAACTTTTACAAGCACAGAGCACATCAAAAGAAAGAGAAGGTTAGAACATATGGAGATATGTCTACATTCTATAGCACAAATTGCCATCCTCCACGCTAATTTTAAGTTCAGCCAAAGAATGTTCCGTAACACAAACAGCCCTTTCTCCCGTCTCACTAATTTTTCAGCAGTAGCTACAGCAGTTAAACAGTATAGCAGGATGCTTAGGTTCATGTTAGATGACAGTACAAGTTCAGAAAACCCTAAACACTGGCATACATTTTAAGTAATTTTACAAAGATTAACTCATGCTTATATAGCACGTTCGACGTTTTAATACTCTAAGATCCATTCACGACTGGAAAAATACCCCTTCTGTTTTGCTTTTTCCTAAATTTACACACATCACAGTTACAGATCTGTAACACAGCGAGGTACTCACTAGTATTCAAAATGACAACAACAACAACAACAAGATCTGTAATGCTACATATAACTTTAACCAAAATAAAATCATAGCGACATCTGCATCTCCAACTGTGGGATGAATTACAAGTTTCCTTTCCAGAACAGGCTGCATTAGCATCAATTAAGACACAGGGATGAAGAGCAATTCCTAATACAAATCACCCAATAAGGGAATTTAATAACCGCACAAGTGAAAACCCACCACATATTTACAGAAAAGCAAACACTTATCAAATACGTTATTACATTAGTACTTTCATTATTTCTGGTTTACCTTCATTGTGTCAATTTTTCCTTTTACTTGCTCATTTTTAGCCAAAGCTCGCTCCAGACACTCTTTAGTGTAAAGCTGAGGATTGCGGCCTTGATCTATGTATCTGAAAATAGAAAAGACACTACCTAAATGATCATATTCCTACTAGGATGTTCTCCAAGGTACAGAATTATCCACCTTGCTGTCTTTTTGTTACTACTATTATCTGAAATGTGCATTTTAAAAAACACAGTTTAACTCAGCCATTTTGAAAAGACAGCTCAAGGAGGACTAGGCCGTGGCCAGCAAACAGCTGTCCTGGTACGCTGTTTTACATCTTTGTTTCCAGAAAGCCCGGAGCTTCAAAAAAAAGTATTAAAAGCAAGGGAAAAAAAAAAAGTAACTACCCAGCTCCTCACAGGCAGTAAGGACACATGAACGAAGAAAGATAGTCCTTTTCCAAGCAACTGAAAGGGCACTAACCATAAAGTAGCTTTGTTAGTACATGGTGAGCAATAAGGACATAGGAATACGGCATCCAGCAATTCAAGGATGAGGAGGAAGTGTACCCAACACAAAGAGCAAAAATTAACACACCTGTATAGAAAAACCTGTAAGCGTCTTTTTGCTTTGCAGTATAAGTGCCTGACAAAGGGAAATTCTATCACTGAACAAAGAAAACAGAACATTTAAGATTGTCATCATAGATTTACAGATAGAGTGAAAGCCCAACTGAAAAAAGTCCCATATAGCCAGTAATACACCCTAATATAGCAAGCCACTGACATTTGAACTTACAAGAAACACTAGTAAAATAACTTGTCAGCTACATTGTAAAAGCTGTCTTGTATAGCTCTCCCTTTACATTCATGATTTTGCTTTTAATGTTCTAATTCTCTACCAACAAGAAGATTGCCACTGCTGACACTAAGCACCTAAGTATTGGCCTAATTTATTTTCACCTGCAACTTTAAATCCTGATTCTAACCTAGTGTAAAAGTGTATTTCCAAAATGAAAGCTTACTTACTAAATCACTAGATTCAGCAGAATCTGGATTACTGCCTACATATGTAAAGTCACTATAAATTAAAAAAAGAAGAAAGAAAAAAAAGAGATCTGAAAGCAGGTGTGTAATTTATCACTTCTCTTACCCTTCCGCCTTCTCACAGGCTAAAGGTAGGTCTTACCTTCTTCTGCCTGCTCACATTCTCGTGAGGCATTCAGAAGATGGAGTTTAAGAAACAAGCAGTCCTCAGGGAAAATACCCACGCTGCAAAGACAGACTACCTCAAATCACACCACCTACAGCACCCTCCCTTCCAGGTACAAAGTTACTTACTCAAAAACTTCCAAGGGCACACTGATATCGTGAAGCTGCTGCCGGCATTTGTCGATATCCTGCAAGCCCGTCACCATGAAATTCCTATAAAAAGAAAACGGGTCGGTTTTAGCCAAAAAAGGGCGTACTGCGCTAACCCTAACCCCGGCTGCGAGGCCGGCGACACGAACCCCAGCGATGGAGACCCCGGCGAAACCCCCCACCACCGCTCCTCCCACGTTTCGCTACGGCGGAAAGGGGACAGACCCGCCGGCCAGGTCCTCCGGTACCATGAGGCACCAGGCTGGGGATGGGGGCCGGCGGCAAGGACCCCGCGGCCTGGCCTGGCAACGAGGAGGGCTGACGGAGCGGCGGGCCCCTCACAATTTTTGGTTGAGACCAGCCTGGCTGCTGGGCTGGAAGTCGCTGACGATAATGCCGAGCTGCCGGATGTTCTCCACGAACTTCTCCAGGTGCTCCTCCAGAGAGTCGAACTTCTCCGCCATCGCCATAACCGCCGTCTTCCCCCGCCCCGCTTCCGGCCACTCGCGCATGNAGCGGGGTCGGTGCGGCGCGGGAAAGGGGGGACGCGGAGGGGCAGCGCAAGGCCGGCACCCGGACACGCTGTACAAAAAACACGGGGGCAATACGAGAATTTTGGCCCGCCCGCCTTGAGCTCTTGCACAATTTGTCATTTCTGATGGCTTGTTTTAACTAGCGTCTCACTTTACGGAAGGATGCTCAGCTCACCGGTTGCACAGCAGGCAGAAAACGAATTCGAGACAAAAATAAGATCTATAAACCCTAAGTTAGGCAAGTCAGTATTTGCTTTGGGCATTCCGGATTTATCAAATACGTGCTCGCAAATAGCGAGACATATTTTTTACCCTGAAGGTAATCAATACTAAATTATAATTAGCATCTTTTATAAATGCCAGATAATTGGAGTTTGACAATATGGATCATTCAATAGCCCTTGGCACTTTCCTTTCTTTTGTTACCGTATAACATCTCGAGGAATTTTTCGGTAGACCCCACTGGAGCAGGAAGCACACAGTGTGATTAATAACATCTTTGAAAAAATTGCCAGCACCCCTTTCGAAACGGTCAGGTTTGAAAACTCACTACCAATTGCTATGGCCTGCCGGATATGGACTGCTGCATCTAGATCTTGAAGTGTCTCTCTGCTTGACTTCTTAAAGACATAGCCTTTCCTGCCAGTCCACTTCTATAAAACTGCTACAGTTGCCTCTCATTGGTTTTTTGTCAATTACCCTTTTCTCTGTCCTCAACAAATATTAGCACATTGCTTGTATTTTTAGACCATCATTTGGAATCTCTCTGCTTTTGAGTGGTTCCCCTTCTTGTATTGCATAGACGTAAAATCGTTCCTCATTTTCAGACCCATTCAAAACTTGTGTCTGGCTCCAATTCGCTTAGCACCCCCACGCTGTACCAGAGGTTGAACTCTAGTCCTGATCCATTTGCCGTGCAGAGCCCGCTCCCTTCTTGAAAGCTTTTCAAAGAGGTGGCTTCATGCTTTTTCCCATGCTGCCCCTTACTGTTAGGTGGGGCTGCCCGTGACTATCCTACCATTTCACTGCGTCCCGTCAAATTCCTCATTAAATTACTTGCCTCGCTATCTGCAGCTGCAAGCTGCTGCCTGCCGGTACAGGCTCTGGGTTAGGGATCATCTCTGTGAAGTCCTTCACACAAAAGGACCTAACTCATGGGTAAAGGTCATACATGCAACTGGGATACAGGTAACTGCATAGATCTAAAGGGCAGATATTTTTCTGCCTGTCTCACTGCCCGTGTCTGATCAGTAGGTACACTCAGCCCATGCCTGATCCCACTCCCAAAGGGAGCCCTCAGACTTCCCTTTTATCTGGTAACGAAAATGCACACTTGGAGTTCGGGTTACCTGGATTTCAAGCTCTCTTTTTTATCCACAAGGTTCAGAGCCTACAAAAAGCCTCCACCCCGGAGGCTAGGATATATTTGGCAGTGTGGTCCGTTCAGTCCCTGTGGCTGTTCTACTTTGTGTGGAAATTAAGTATTGCTTGAGCAATGGGAAGACAGGGTTTGGCATACCACACAAAAAGAAATGGAGGAACCAGTGACTGGTTATCCGATAAGGGCTCACTATCTTCCCCACCTGTCTTATATCTGCTAATTATGAGTGTTTTTCTAAACTGTGTAAGAAACAGAAGCGGTAACAGACAGAAGTTCACTTGATAGTAAAAAACACAATGGAATTACCTGGGGAATGACAAAATATCAGTCTATATTAAATAATCCAGCTATCATTTTCCCTGTGGGAAGATTATCTGACATGTTAAAATTCCCATGGCACATCAGAATAACTGTATGTTTTATAAATAGCTTATTTCCAGTATGTCTGTTTTCAGCTGAATCTGAGAAGATCCGTCCAGTAATGTCAATTAAAACTAAAATTCAACCCTTCATGTCTGCCAAAGTACCATTGATTTAAAAGGAATTTGCTGTCAGTTTACAGCAGATAAGAATCTGATGCTTTGATTCACAATGAATAATTTGGATGAATATTTGAAATAAGAACCAAACTAACATAGATATGATATTCAATCAACAGATTTAACGTATATTATACATTTGTAGCTAGCGACCATTTCTGTTCCACAATGAGAACCATCAACATCAGCAATTATTAATTTATTGGGTGCACCTTTTTATTAGTTATATTTTTTCCATTTATGATATCAATGACAACAACAAAAATGGAAAAAACCCTCTAATGGTCAGTTTCTGTTCTGGGTTACCATGCTAGTTCAGTAGCAGAAAGTTGAACCTTTGCTAAATATAAAGCATTATTCAGGAGTTCATAAGATTAAGTATGCTAATCCAAAATTAAAAAGCAAGTGACTGTAAAGAGCACTAAATACAAAGGAAAATATGGTACTGTGCAAATGTGAAATTGTAAAAACAATCCTAGGCTGCAAAAAGCAATTAATCAGTTCTAGGCCTTGACAAGTATTGTCATCCTATGATAAAATAAATCCATTTTCTATTGAGCAGCAGTTGCTGACCATCCTGTTTCCATAGTTGGCAGAACGTTCTCTGGACAGCAGAAGTCCCGGGATTACGAGATTTTAATACAAGTACTTTGCACTGATCACATGAAAGATCTTGGTCTGAGGAACAGAATAGCTTTTTCTAATATTTGAGAAGGAAGAATGAAGAATATGGTGTACTTACCAAATTAGATCTGAATATGAGGAACAGGGGGGCTGAATTTTGAAACAACAGTCTAAATAAATGTGATTGTGTCAGACGTGGCTCTGCAGGCACAAGAGGTTGGGATTCAAACAAAAGAGTTGCTTTATATCCATCTTTGTTTATGGGCAAGTACATTCAGCAGAATAACTTGCTTTAAATTCAGTAACAGAAATGGGCTTTGAGGTACTTTTAAAACTTCCTCTCCTTCCTCTTTGTGGGAAAGCCTTTGGAACTGTTTGGAAAACTGTTTGGAACTGTGTGGGAAAGCCTTTGGAACTTTGGCTGTTGGAACTGAGCAAACATGACTTCTAGCTTGCTTGTGGTGACTGAAATCTGATAGATATCCATTACCACATTTAACTCAGGTAAAGTATCTGACAGAAAAAAAATAATGAAAGTTGAACATCAAATGTAGAGATATCCAGCTCATCTTAAATCTATATTTACTGGGCTGGTTAGGTTAGCTTAATGAATTTTGTTAGATCAATGTGTACAGCGCTTTTAAGATTAAAAAATGATATAAATATTTTACCAGTTGTTAATTTTTTCTCATGATCACCAACTTGGGCAGTGTTTTCCTGTTCGGGGGGAAAAAAGTAAAACAAAGAAACTTGTGTTCCAATGAAAGAGAGAAAGAGGGAAAGAGAAAGAAAGAAAGAAAGAAAGAAAGAAAGAAAGAAAGAAAGAAAGAAAGAAAGAAAGAAAGAAAGAAAGAAAGAAAGAAAGGAAGGAAGGAAGGAAGGAAGGAAGGAAGGAAGGAAGGAAGGAAGGAAAAGAAAATCTGACAACTCAATCAATCAATAGGTACATAGAGATCGAAAGATTTAGAAAGAAAATTTCATGGTTCATGATGTAAGTAACCATATTGCACTCCTACCCTGATTTCCATGCAGAGAGCAGGCAATTACTGGTTTGTAAGCTGGACATCTGCACTGGGCAGTTAAGTAGGGTTTGTAATAAAGGATAGAATGAGAGGCCATGTAGATCAATATGACCCATTTGGGAAGAGGAGCACAGATTACGTAAAAGAAAATCCTGTTTTATAAACCTCTAATGAATTTTTCAAGGGGTCAGCAAGCATGTAGATAAGAGTGATCTAATTGATACAACCTACTTGAATTTCCCATCAGCTTTTGGTGAAATCCTTAACCAAAGTCTTTTAAGGAACTAAAGCAACAGAATAAGGGGAGAAATCCTAGACTGAATAAAGAACGGATTGCCAGATAGGAAATGCAGGATAGGGGAAAACATTTAATCCTTGTAGGGGAGAATCGTTCCCAGAGGGGTTCTACAGGGAACACGGCTGAAAAGTGTGCCATTCAATGCGTTCATAGATGACCCAGAAAAGAGATCGGATGGTGCAATGAGAAAATTGGCTTATGAGAAAGTTATTTGGCAGAGTAAAGAGGAACACAGGTTGTAGAAAACTGTAGAAGGACCTGAAAAGGCTTGGTGGCTGGGCAACAAAGTGTCAGAAGAAATTCAGACAGATAATGTAAAGCAATGCACATAGCAAGCAAAAAAATCCTAGTTTCACATGAAGATTCATGTCTACTTGACCATTACCACACAGGAGCAAGCCTTGAGGATCACGATAGAAAGTTCTGTGAAAACATCAGCTCAGTGCTCAGCAGTGGTCAGAAGTCATATGGAGAGTTAGGAGTCGTTAGGAAAGGAATTTGAGAACAAAGAGGAAAATGTCATTGTGCTACTGCATAAATCCACAGTTCACCCCAACCTTGAATATTGTGTGCAGTTCTGGTTCCCTGGAGTAGACCTGGAAAAGAGTAGGAGAAGGGCTGCCAAGATGACTGTAGATGTGAAATGGCTTCTGTACTAGGAAAACATGAATAGACAGAGACTTCAGCTTGAGAGAGAGCCCACTGATGAGAGCTATGACCGACACTTTGCTGTATCTACAAAGCCATGAGTGGTCTGGAGCCTAGACTGTCTTCCAGCACAAACACTAGGGGCCATCAAATTAAAGCCAACAGGAGACAGCTTCAAAACTTGCAAAAAGTGGTGATTTTTGTCATGCAAGGTTCAGCAGCCTTGTAGAATTATGTGCCAATAGATGGTATGGACAGCAAAAGCTTAGCTGGGTTGAAGGGGAAATGGGACAAATGCTTGATAGAGAGAGTCAGAGAGGGCTAGATAAACCACACCTGGCTCAGGAAACTCCGTGAACCAAAGGTAGTCCAAGCCCAGGAGAGTAGTCAGGAGTAGTCTCATAGATGTTTTTCTTGTCCTCACTCTTTAGCATTTGCTTCTGGTTACTGCTGATCACAGGATACTGGCCCAGATGGAGCCTTTACCTGAACCTGTGTGGTTACCGTTATGAGGTCCTGCCTGCCTGAATTGTCAAAGAATGGCCTGTGCTGTATAGGTTGTAGACAGATGGCATGGTGGTTTCTTACCAAGCGGAGCATAAAAAGGTTGATTTGAGACTGTTTATAAGGCTTTCAGTCTGGAAAAAGCTCAGCTTACTGTTTTCATATTTGGTGGTATATATACTCCAGATAAATGACTTTTCCAGCATAATATGGCACAATGTGGTGTTTAATTACGGAAAGTGCTGGTATAGTCACTTTTTCTTCTCAGAAATCCAAAAAGCGACAAATAATTCATCTGCTTGTCCATCTCTGGAACTGTGATTCTCCTCCCAGCTCCTGTTTTCTGCTGCTGGCCAACAAAGTGGAAGAAGTGAATAAAGAAAATAAACCACGTTGAGTTCCAATGATGTATGTTTTCTCTCCTTCTGTCTTTCTCACTTTCTGTCTTTGTTACTATTTTCTTCTGCATGATTATATCTAATGCACCGATCACTTCTTCCTCATTCTGCAGACCCAGAAATGGAGGTTGAAATTTCAGGTCATTAACTGGGAGCATCACCTGCCTAAGAACTCCATTTTGTGAGCCAGCTACCCTTCTTTGTTTTAATTACAACAGGTGATAAGCAAAAGAAAAGCAGGGAAGATAGATGTGAGCAGCACAGAGAATACCATTTACCTGCTCTTGATATTATCAGGCTGATGGTGTTTATGTTTAGGATGTTTTTCGACTCACTCAGAAGCATTCTGTATTTTCACATTTTACTGCATAAAAATAATGTGATACAAGAAAATAAAAATTTTTTTTAAATGCCATTATTCAGCTGAATAAGAGGTGTAATTACAGTTTCCATACACATTTGGCATTTAGCAACTTGCTCATTAATGACTTGAAATAATACATGTCTTACCACAAATTAGCAGGAGGATGCATTTATGCGTCATGGCTGGATCTCAGTCTTACTGAAATCATCTAAATTTATTTATCTACGAAGGAGCAGGATCAGGATTTTGTTCATACAATAATTTTTGCTCTTCCAAGTCCTGTAGATCTTGAGATGTTCTGGGACCTGATCCAAAGATAACTGAGCCCCGTGAGACTCTTTCTATTGATGGTAAAGGATATCGGATGACAGAGTCTGTTCTCACAACTCTGGCTCCAAGACACAGCAAAGGACTTATATATATGTTTCAGGACAGGAATATTATTTCCATTCTGTAATGACAATTCATCTAGATCCGCAATACTGAAAACTTTTATTTCATAGTACACTTAACATCCCATAAAGAATTAATTCTTAACTTTGTTTTGAAAAACTATGCTGAGAAATCAATAGAATTATCTGGGGTTTTCCCCTGAAGTATTAATCTTATTCATCAGACTCAGTTTATATTGCATCCATATTGCTGCCATATGTCATTTAAAGCAAAATTAAGATTTATTCTTCTGAAATGCAGAGTTGCTTTCAATATTTATCAAGTAGCTTCATGTGATTTTTTCCCCCACAGGTGTGAGAAATACACATATATATTGTACTCCTAGAAAAATATTCTTTTCATTATATAATACCAACAAGTAAGGCTGATTTGCCTATTGCTGCTTTTTTTTTTTTTCCTGTAACTCAGAATAACTAGTGCACTGTATTTAAAACTGATACTTTTTTCATTACCAGAGATGCAGGAAAGAAGGCATAGGAATATCCTGGGCAGTAAGATTTACTAAGACTCCCAGACCATGTGTGCTAGCAAATGAAATGGACCTGGGACCATTCTCCAGCACTGAGTCCAACTGGCATTGTTCAGCCCTTATTTGTATTCCAACTTCTGAAATGTGCCTGAAAGCAATTCTGGAAGAATATTGGTAGTCCGGATAAAAAAGCTGGCTGGGTACCTTTGTAACAGTTAAACACCGTGGATGCCTGTGTTCCTGTGTTTGTGCCCTTCACTGGCACTTTTCATTTTTCTAAGGTAGATGCATTATTCATGGTGTACAAGAAAAAGGAAGCAATGCCCACATGGGTTCAAATCAGAACAAATCAGGAAATCAGAAAAATTACCTAACATTCACAGTTATATCCTGTGGTGAAAAGCATTTAAACAACCAAGTTGTGCAGAGTCATGGTGACAGCCAGTAAGGAGCTACCTGCACCGTTGCCTTGGGGCTGGGAGTAGTCCTGGGGCTTGCATGGATGTCGTGCAGGAGAGGCTGGAATCAGCAAGTGCTACAGGGTTCAGCCTGATCAACATGAAGGGTCTCACGTTCACCAAAACAGCCCGCAAGCTGCCTCCAGTTCAAATGGGGACTACCAGGTCTTCCAAGCTACTTTTCAAGTGCCAAGGTTCAAACTGATCACAGTACATGAGTGCGCGGGCAGCTGCAGGCGGTGGGGGGCTTCAGAACACAGTGGGGCAAAAGGCTTGAACGTGTAGCTCCTTTAGTCCATCCTGTTGTGTGAACACTTTGGACACAATTATAGCCAGTTGGCTCTCTGGTATACCTTATCATGTAGGTACACATTCCTTCCTGAAAGGCACTATGAGACAGGCAGGCATTGAGCTAAAGACTCTCTTTCTATTATTCTTGGGGGGGGGAGGGGGGGGGGGGAGTGTTCAAGTAACTCTTCAATTTTAAACTCACTCTTCACACTCTTGTGTGTTCATATCCCACCCTCTTTACAATCTGCCTGCATCTCTGGGAAAGGTACTGTACTGTTCATGTCCAGCATCCAGTCTTTAAATAGGTTTTACTTACCGAAGTCGCCTGAGGAAGACTCAAATTTATAGCTATAGATTCTTTCCACACGTCTGTCTACCTGATGAAGAAATGCTTTATTGTCCAGTTAGTTTTGTTCTCAGATATCTATTCTGTGCTTTAATCAAATAATTGAATCATCTCCTAGACTTCTGTATGATAAATTATACACACTGAACTCTTTACATCATTTTCTTTAGTGACTTTCAGCTTTTTCAGTTTTGATTTTTTCAATATCATCAGAAAAGGGAAGATGACCTGCACATCGAAATCTGGTATTGGTGTCTGCAGAGGTATTGGTCCCTGTTCTCCCATGCCTTGCGTGGCTCGTGTATCCTTTCCTGTTGATGCACTGCAGGACTGCAAAGTTCCTCTTTGCCACAAGGTTCCACAGGAAGCTTGTGCTGATCTGGTACATTACGACCCCTAATTTCCTTTATAGTTTGCCACTATAGGGAATATAGTCTCCAGTTACATGAACTTGCACCATTTGCTTCTAGTAAGATGACTTTGCAAGTTGTTTTTATTAAAATGCATTTATTTTACCAACACAACAATTCAATTTAGCCTGCCTCCCCAGTATTTATCACTTCACTGGCCTTTCTGTAGGCTCTTTCTTTTATTTGCAATTTTATATTTACCTCCAGATCATCAATACAACTATTAAATTATGCCAGTAGCAGTCCCCTGGGGAACTCTGCTGGCAGTATTGCCAAATAAAATCCTACTCGGGAGTGGTGCCGGGAGAAGATCACCTGGTTTGCCACATTGGTCCCAAAAGCGATTTCAGAGTGATTGGACCAGCCTGATGTGAGACAAATTCCAGGCAAAGTCTGGCATAAGGGATTGCTCCAGGGTCCTCTTTTTACAAACTGTATGGATGAGATTGTGTCAGATTTGCCTTGCTCAGCCTACTAGTCCAACACTATCCCAACAGGCCTCGTGTCCCTGCATGTCTCCACAAGCCCTGGCTCAGGCTATACCACGTACACCCTTATTATCTTATTATAAAAACACCATCTCCATGGTCATTCAGTGTCCCTCTCTTTCCAAGAGGGCAGCTGTAGTAGTAGCACAGGCTCTCAGACTGCTTTCTGTACTATGAAGGCTGAGAAGATAGAGCAGGAAAAGCCCTCTCTTGCAATGACCGTCTCACAGACCATATAGCTTGGCTCTTCTCTGTGCCTCCTGCTGCCCTTCTGCTCCCCAGCACAGGTCTTTAGACAAAACTTCAGAGCACTGCCATGTCCACCCCTCTGGGGAATGCCTGCTGGCCCTCCTGCCCCAGCAGTTCTTCTGGGATGCGGTTTCAGTAAGTTCAGGCAAAACACCTCTGAAACAAAATGTGGCCTAGAGATGGAGGTGTTGGCAGAGAAAATCAATATGAGCAACAGTTCACCGTGGTGTGTCGACGCTGGGGACCAATGTATCTTCCTTGATTCTCTTCCCTCCATGGACACTTCTGAAAGGGACCTGCAAGCTCTGCCTGATCTCACCTTGGCAGGCACATACTGTTTGCCAGAGGATAGAGAAACAGGAGACACTGAGTGTTCTAGGGGCCATGACAGAGAGGACTGATCATGCACAGGTAGGGAACAGCCTGCCTGGTGCCAGAAAAAGGCTGAGGGAAGAGGAAGGGACCGTCTGTTTTCAGAACAGGAGGAAATCAAATAAGGTAAACTGAGTCAGGAATTGTTTGGTCCCCTGCCTGCTCAAGACCCTGGTGCTACTGGGTTGACATCAACCCTTCCGCTCTCTGTCTTCCCTTTGCCACCAGAACCACAGCAGCAGAGTTGCTTACAGCCTCCTTGGACGGGTACCACAGGTATAGGGATGAGGCCTTGGCTAAACCTCATCAGATACTTTTAAAAATAAACACACCTTACCTAGAAGCCTGGACAGATCCTCTTCTTCTGGTTTTCACATGTTTTTCTGCTTTTGCATTTCATATACAAATGCCACGACCGACTCAGAGTCCAAGAATATGTATGACTCTTGTGGCAAGATTTGTAAGGATGGGTGCAGGTAGATGAAGACCCCATTTAAACCACTATCCAGCTTTGTGGCTGTGATGATATACCATGAAGGTGAAGTAAACACCCTGCACTTGGCAGCCCTCCTCCTCACCAGAAAACATCTGTCCATGTTTGGCAATGGGTGAGAGGAGACCAAGCCGGGAAGCTGGTCGAGTGGTCCAGACTTGGAGAAGGAAAGAAGTTATCTTCAGCACGCAGCCCCTGCCTTCTCCTTCCCCTGATCTCCTGTGGTCACCCTGAGAATGACATTTGAGCATCCAGCTCACCCATGCAGTCACAATGGTGCTGTGCCTGCCATGTCCCTCCTAGCCTGGAACTCCTTGTGATCAAAGCCCCACACTAGGCATTAGCTCCCAGATCCTGCTGTGTGGGTCATGGGTGGATGCCTCTCAGAGGCTGGCATGGGAAGCTGAGGCAAAATGTTGTTTTGGCCAAGGGAAAGCAGGTAAAAGCCAGAAATTATAGCGACTGTTTTCAAGGCACTATCTGTCTTATGTAGGAAAGGTACGGGTTTTATGAGGGTTCATGTAGGATTGTGCATCTTGTATGTGATTGGTGTCATAGAGGTATGGAGACAGAGTCTAGGAGTAGAGAAAAGGGAAAGGAGGCCAATCCTATGCTGGATTGTTGCTGCTATGCTGCTGAGCATTGGTTCAGCATCAGATGTGCTCATGTGGCCTCTCTGGATCTGGCAACCCTAGCAATGGTAGTACCAAGTTTGGTGTTACAAGTGGCAGAAACACACCTTGCAACAAAAAAAAAATCTGAAATGGCCAACCAACATTTTTGTGTAAGGCGCATTGGGAATATAAAGCTCATATTGGGGGCTTGCTGGGTGTCACCACCTCACGAATGGCTGGGCAAATGAATATGCCACAGGGACTGCAGATGTTCAGAGATCAGTCTACACATGTATCTGAAAACGGCTGGGGCAGGTAAGCAACACCTGGTACAGCATAGATATGCTCAGAGTTCATGAAGGCTGATGTCAGTGCGTGAGAAAGAGAGCTTGGCCTCACTGGGAAAGAAAGACTGAGGCATCATAAGACAGGCAAACTGTGAAGGCAGTAGTGTTGCATGTGATTCTGCTGTGAGAGCCAGCTATGACTCAGTGGTTGTGTTTAGAACAAGCACTATCCATCACCACTGTTGTATTTGTGGTTTAGGTCTACAACAGACCTAATATAATCTGCTATGAAGGCATGTCTTAAACCCAAGAAGATTTTCTGTTTCTGTTTGCCATATCTTAGTCTGGAAAGAAGGACGTCCGGAGTCATCCATTCTGTCTCAGACATCCAGATAAAGCAGTATTCTTTAGAAACTAAAGTTACTGATTTCTTCTAATATAGTTAATTGCAACGTATTAGCTTTCACGGGAACAACCAGGTATGAGACAGCCAGCTGAGATTTGCTCTATAGTACAGCCTTCCCAGTCCTAGCAAACATCTTCTGAAGTGCACAGCAGCCCAGTGACTGTGGTACCTCCTGGTGCTTCCAGGACTCAAGCACAGGTTTGCTCCTACTGTCCTCTTGTAGAGGATGTTGCAGCAGAAAGTGCATGTTGTTGCTAAACCTAATAGAGAGAAGCCTCCCTCTTTTGGCTTGCTAATGACAAACCCAGCAGCCGATCTACAACTATGTATACAGCTTCTGATAATCCACCATCTCTGTGTGCATTTTCATGTGTACAGAGTGGGCAGGAAAGGACCACTGACCTGCACGGATCCCATAGGTGGGGCAAAAGCCCTTCTCTTACAACAACTACAACTGCAGCCACAGGGTGACAAACTATTTGTTCTTTGCATGGTATATAACACAGTGCTGACCAGATTCCTCCTTACATTGGCTCTGCAGAAGCAGCAGTGAAGCATGCAAGGAACTGTCATTTCTACTTCCAGAGTGCAAAGGAGCTGCCACCACAAAATGTATTTCTGGAACCTAAGTGGTGAAGCACATAAATGTCATCTAATCGTAAAAAGGACCAGTGTTGCATGTCTGATGCTGTGAATTTAGTACGCTTGCTGTTTTAGCCATGCCCATGGATAACTGCTGACTGTGAATGCTATCATTGGTTGGTCCTGTTAACATAATACAGGTCTTGCCTTTTGTCAAATTCCAAAATGTACTTTGGGCTGGAGCAACGTTTCTGTAACTTTCTGTAGGCGTGACCTCCTTCAGGGCCTACCTGTCTTCCTGGGACTTCTTTGAGTAAGCTATGTATTCACCTCCCCAGCCAAGGAACCAGTGAACTACCAGCTGGTGGCAGCAGCAGCTTCTCCAAGATCAGGGTGTGAGGACTTGATCACAGCTCCTGGCAACAGTGTATGACAGTATATGTAACTACACACTCCTCGCTTAAGGAACTGAGCCATTGCCAGTTATCTTGCAACTAATCTGTTTTTTAAAGAATTTAGCTTCTCTAATCCTTCGTCACCCCTTTTGAACTTTTTCCATGGTGGCTTGGGATTCATAATTGGCATTGAGAAAGAGGAAGCTAAAGCATGTCTCTTACTATTGTGATGACAATGCTGATGTTAAGATCTTAGGAAAAAGGAGGAAGAGTTCATTACCCATAAATGTGTTGCAATTGACCTTTCTTATGGCTGTGTGCTGTAAAGAGGAAAATGAGAGAATATGGTGAGATTTAAGGGAACACAAAGGTAAAGATTGACCGGAGTCAAAGCAAAAGTGTTTAGCAGGCTTCAAAGATGAGAGTGTGTTGTTCTGGGATCCAAATGTGATCTTATCATCACCCTATACAAAGGTTCTAATAGTTCCCCATCTTTACTAAAAGTACCTCACTGAGTGCCATCTTCAATCACATCAGCCTATTTTTTTAAGGCTGCATCACTCCGGCAGCACATCCTTTTTATCCCTTCTACCAACACACTCTTCTTTCTTTATTTCTTCTTTCTTTGTCTGCTTCTCCACATTTAGATAAAAATTCCTTATCATTGGCCCTTCAGCCCATGACTTTGTGCTATTGAACGTTATCCTGTTCCTGTCACTTCAGGTAAGCAAGAGGTCTGCGAGGCAGTTTTAAAATTTCAGGAGCCAAAAATTACTTGATGGCACTATAAAGTATTGGAGACTAAATTCTGCCTTTAAAGTTGGTCTCTGGGTTTGAGTCAAACCATGGGTTTGACTGTCTCCCTGTGTTAACTTCGTGTGGTTCACACTGACATCCATCTCTTACTTAGGTGACCTAGAGTCTTAGTGCCTTTGTCTAGCTGGGGGTTAACCCAGTGCTCTGAACTGGTAATAAGCTACATTTGTGTGTGCCTTTGGTGCTGTGCACCAAAGTACTGGAGCACCTGGAGTGCTGCTTTCAGGCTCAGCCACTGCGCACTGACTAATGAAACAGGTCTGGCAGCAGCCCTCAACGTCATGTGGAGCAGACTGCAGCTGATGCAGGACATCCCTCAGACTCTTCTTGGAGTAAAGAGCCATCCGTCACTAGCTGGAGACTCTGCAAAAAAAGGGGCTACCTGGTTCTCTGGTTATATGTCAGAGCCCAGAAAAGTTTGGGATCTCAGACCTTTAGAAATTCTAGCCAGAAAATCCAGAAAGTCACTGTCTGTAATGACAAACAAGAATTTTTGCAACCAGAGTAGAGTGACCATTATATAGTTGCCACTCCTCCAACCGTCCCATGAGATACAACTTCCTCACTGAGCAGCTACAGAATGACTGTAAAGGTGATACTGCAAGATGAAAATGTGGCCGGAAGATGTCAAGGCTGAAGGTGGAACAAGGTAAAATGTTCATTGTACCTTTATTTCGGGAGAGATTTATGAGTGATTTCTGTGCTTTACAGTAAGACTTTTCTCAGGATTACTGACCATATCTTGCATTTGTGTATGAGTGCAAGAATTTTAAAATACCTGTGTGTCTATGAGATGGTCACCTCTGACACAAAGTTCCATGATTCAGAATTCCTGGATGCAAATCTCTTTTAGTCAGTAAGTAGCAATACATGAAGGTGAACACCATGAATGTAAAAAGCCTCTCCTGAACGTTTCCAATGCCGTGCAGACTTAAAAAGCAGACAGATAATCATATTCTCCAGGGATATTGTTTACCTCACCCATTCTCAAAAGCTGTGCTGTGGTATAATGGCTATTCATTTACCTAATTTATTCATCTACCCAGGCATCCTTTGCATTTACCTGGGTTTATCATGTCTGTGGAGCGGAGGTTACCTCAAGTATTTTGTTTATCTAACCCAGTGAAAGAGATTAGAAATGCCAGGTGGACTTCCGACACTGAGAGGAAGGTAACTTCGGAGGATGTGTCAACAGTAACGTAGGGACTGCACATGCACCTCTACAGGCTTTGACATTCCAGGAGTGAATGTTTTCGTGTCTGTCTTCATTCTTGATGTTTGTTGCTGGAAATGCCTTTCCTCTGAATATCCTTTTTAAAATAAGTGATATTGTCACTTTGGAGGATGAAAGGAGGCAGACAATGAATAATCAAAGGTGCTCAGTGAGACACTAGTACGCGTTGGGACAACTCAGTCAGGCAAAGGAGGAAGAGAAGAATAAATAGCTTGCTTGATGAAAAAGTGTGTGTTTGCAGGTTTACAAAGAATTCGCTAAATAAAACTCCATTTGGTTCTAGGAAGGAGGCTGTGTCCCATGCTATAAAGGAAATCAATGGTGCCTACCAAGCCGATCTAGGTAAGTAACTCTTTTAGAGTTCCAGATCTAGAGGCTGGCCTGATCCTGAGTATACGAGCAGGACACATAAACCCTAAGATTTTAATGCCACCTGTAACAATCTATCTGCAGACCTGCAGAGGAAGGCTAAAAAAGACCAGTAGAGGACAAATCATGCATCAAGAGGAATAAAATAAAATCTTGCCCAACTCCAGTGGAGCCCCGAGGCATGGAATTATTATAAGTATAATGAAAATTGACAGTGTTCTAAACTATTTCCTCACATATTTGGGGATACTGACAGATCAGATGCCCAGGGACTCATAATATAAGCTTAATTTTCTATCTTCAGGCATTTTCCTATCCTATTGTGTTGTACAGCTATGTCCATAAGCTTCTCAGGCTCCATCCTACAAGACTGAAAGCTACTGCTTCCAGTGCTCGGGAGAGTATTCGAGCCCTTCATTCATCAGATAGCTGGAAGCCTTTAGATTTCCAGTCCAAATGTATTCAGGATTACTCACCGTACAGCCATTTGATCATGTGATGAAGTCAATATCCCTCTCTGACATTTACTTCTCAAATATATTTATAAAGTGTTACCACACCCCCGTTCAGTCTTTGCTGGGCTATACTAAACAAGACACGATCTTCTAATTCTCCTAAGAAGATGTGCATTTTGTTCCCCTAATCATCCTAGAAATGCTTCTTTGCACTTGTTCAGTTTAAGTAACAGTTTCTAACACACTCAGGCCTTAACATTCTGCTGATTTAAGTGGAAGAAAACAATACACATGTGAGATTTTCGCTGAGCCCCAGGTAACTCCTTTTTTGCAAACTCAGTGAAAATGGGAAAATCACTGGCCAATATCATCTTGCTAGGGAAAAACCACCTTCCTGGTAGCCCCAAACACCACCAAATTGGTATTGCAATAGAAGTTCAGAGCCCTGAATCTCCAGCTAGTGACAGATGCCTCTCTACCGCAAGAAGAGTCTGAGATGCCCTTCATCAGCTGCAGTCTGCTCCACATGAAGCTGAGGGCTGCTGCTAGACCTGAGCTTTGAACACCACCCTGTTTCACTAATCAGCGTGGTTCAGGCTGAGCCTGAAAGCAGCTCTCCAGATAAATATGTAGGAGAAATATCTGCCAAGGGTCAGTCTGTTTTTCATACCCAGATGCCCTTTTACCTCCCCGATTCTGAAGTCATTGCATCACTCTACGGTGTCTTTATGTACTGTAAGCGGATCAAGCAGTCCTGCTCCAAGGCAAGGATAGGAGGGCCATGTCTGGGAGATTGCTGACTAGTTCAGTGTGACTCCTGCACCTGGCAAACTGGTGAGAATGTATAATAATGAACAGAGTTAATAGACATGTTTCTACTACGTAAGATACTATGGAAGAAGAATTGATGAGGAATCCGTAAAGAGAGATCATGGACCAAATTTGTTCAGAGTTTGTTGTCAGTCAGTGAATATGTGGATAAGGACAGTCTAGACGATACAGCTCTCCCGCAAGCTGTTTTACTCCCTGTTTTGCTTCAAAGCCCTAGACTTGCAGCCATCCAGAGTCCATCCTGGACTAACCAACTAACTCCCTTGCTGAGGAAGCCTGGGTACGAGAAAGAGGAGTTCACTACATCACTTCAGCTTTTTTTACCCTGAAGACGGTACAGACACAGGTTGTACCAGATTCCACTACTTCCAGCACGATCAGAGCTGTCCCCTGTCACAGCAGAACACCGTTTGGCCAGGCGCACCTGTTACACCTTCCACGTTGCTGAAACAGCTTTCCCATCACTTCCATCATTAATCTCGTACCATTTTACAAAGCAATGGCGCAAGGCCATGGAGGGGCTGCTTGGCTCCGGTCTCCCTTTGGAGAGACCTTGCTCTTTTTTATGGCTTCACTGCTGGGTAGATGCAGTTAGATGAGACAGGTAAATAAGTTTCGTCATGTTAGATTTATGATAGCGGCTCCTGCTGCCAACTGTCACGGGAACACCATGCAGAGACCTTTCAGTTTAAAACATTAATGCAGCCAACACAAAGGCTTGAGTTGCTAACTGGCATTCTGGTTCACTTCAGCATATGTGCCCCACCATCCTGTCTTGCGCTAGGTATTCAACCAGGGACAACCACTGAACGCCTTGTTCTGCATGACCGCCCGCCAGGACTGAAGCTGCAGGTGAAGTTTCTGTGACTTCAAGCTTTTGCACCAGAGCAGGAGCAGCCTCCTGACCTGTCCCGTCACGTTTCTCTGTGCCCTGCTCCATCGGCTAACAAGAGGAGCAGAAATCTCCTTCTCTGCCTTAGCTTCTTCCCCTGCAAGTCCTGCTCGAGTCATTTGCCCATCAAAGCACAGATTACTTGTTACCTGGAAGCATCACGCACCACAAAATGTCTGCATGCAGTTTGTCTGCACTCCGGAAATTTCTCAGCTTCATGGATGGGCCATCAATAGCTCAGGGGGGGCAGCGCGTCTGGCACTCCAGAAGGTTAGTAGGGGAAGGCTTGGGCACACTTTCCAATACCCTATAAACTGGAGGTTCCTCATCCGCTCAGGCAGGATGGGCGATGGAGAGAAGGAAGGTAGGAGAGGAACATGGGATGGACAGAACATTCCCAGATGCTTCAGCCCACCCACCTCACCTTCCCCAGGACTCCTGACCTCCCGGGAAGCACTCTGTCAACAGTATTTCACGTGCAGATCTTCTCAGGGTAGGAAATTTAGCAAACACCTCCTGCAACAGACCCCGGGTATCTGCACACAAGGAAGGATCAAAGCAACCCCAAGGGTTATCACACTGACAGGCTTTTGGACTGGGCAGGTCAATAGCATGGAGGGCAGGAGCAAACAAGGACAGCGTTTTGGCGCCTGTGCTTCCTGGGCCATCATTTACAGTTAGCTCGCAGCTCTTCATCTTCTTTCTGTTCAAAGCAGGCTAATGAGAGGTGCACCAGCTATCACACATGGGTCAGCTCCACCAGTATCTCCTGACCTTTCTCTACAGGCTCTTCTGGGAGCAAGAGGAGAGGGCCTCCACCTCCAACTCCCCCACTCCCCCGAAGGAGCTGAAGAACAGTGCCGCGTGCCACCAGTCCCGCGGTGTCACGGCGCAGCCAACACCAGCGCGGCCCTGCCTGGGCCATGGAGTCGTGCTGTGCTTCCTCCTCCTCGTTTATGCCACGTGGCCCATAACGCAGTTTACATTTGTTGTGATCTCCTCAAATACGGATTCCGTACAGTGACTTTTCTTGCTACATTATTAGGTAAGATTTTAAAATAAATAAATACTTATTCCTGTGCTTTGTGTGCATTGCACAAACTGAGAAAATAAATGAAATTCTGAACAACCCTGTAGTAAGAAGGTTTCTCAACAATTTTACTAAGATGATTTTGAGCCTTCAATAATGCCATGCTTGAAAAACAAATATAATTCTACTTGTAGGATCTTGGTTTTAAAAACAGCAAGCTTTTTAACCCGTGGTAAATCAGACTGATCGATCATTTGGGTCCGTTTGCCAAGCCTGGCAAAGAGACTACATTTCACGCCATCAAGTTTGACGTTAACGGTCACTGGTGCACGGTCACCTGCTGAAGATGGACCTGTTGGTAAAACTAAGTGCTTTAAGCGACAGGAAGAAGAAAGGGGAAAAAAGGTCAAAAGTGAACTGACCCCAACATTTTTTCGGAAGCGAATCAGTTACGGAGTTTTTGATGAAAAAGTAATGTGCCTTGCAGGTAGCTTTCAAGAAACCCAGCCGGTTTTCTCTGGAGATCTGTACAGAAGTGCAGCAGTCCTTTTCCAGCGTAGGCCACTCTTCAAGACCACAGAAGACAGCGTTTTAGGCCACTCCTGGCGAAGGGGGTGTTTGCTCGGGAAAGGTGTTATGGATTATAACGCTGCTATATGCACACGCTGGCCGTTGCTTTACGCCCTCAGACGTAATCGCGCTTTGGGCCTCGCCTTCACTACTCCCCAGTTGAAAGCATTTATTGCGTTTTTATTCTTTTCCCGTCTCTGAAAGCAAAGAGGGCTGTGGGGACAGGGATTTTCGGAACCAGCTTTTCCTTCCTCTGCTACACAGAGTCCCAGGAGGACGGACCTGCCCGGTCTGGAGGTGAGCAGGTGCAAGAGGGATGGGATATGTATATCTGCTGTGCTGAAGAAACAAAGATTGTCACATCATTCCCAACACAAAAAATACAGAAATACACACACACACACAAATATACGCACACGTTATGTATTTGCATCTACTTTTCAACCATGTTTACATACTGATTTTTGTAGGTGTATGCTTTATATATGCAATTATATGTGTTTGGGCGGGTAGATGTACGCAAAATAAATAGATGTACACAGATGCATTTAGTTGTGTCCTTCCACACGACCACAGAGTCTTTACCTATCTGCATTATATGTGCTACACAGGCGCGCACACATGTGCACCAAGCTCCAAGTATGACGGCGTACAATTTTCTGGCCGTGTGAGCGACGACGCGCGCGAACACGCAGGTCCGCGCGCGATACCCACCCAGG
>WAAD01023354.1:0-47697 GCA_013389945.1 Fregata magnificens | reverse complement strand
GTCGGGGTCGGGGCCGCTGGCGCCCGCGGGCCGGCAGCAGCACTGCACGCAGGTGCGGACCCGGCGGCTGATGAAGGAGCTGCAGGACATCGCGCGGCTCAGCGACCGCTTCATCTCGGTGGAGCTGGTGGACGAGAGCCTCTTCGACTGGAACGTGAAGCTGCACCAGGTGGACAAGGACTCGGTGCTGTGGCAGGACATGAAGGAGACCAACACGGAGTACATCCTGCTCAACCTCACCTTCCCCGACAACTTCCCCTTCTCGCCGCCCTTCATGAGGGTGCTCAGCCCCCGCCTGGAGAACGGCTACGTCCTCGACGGCGGAGCCATCTGCATGGAGCTGCTCACCCCCCGCGGCTGGTCCAGCGCCTACACCGTGGAGGCCGTCATGAGGCAGTTTGCGGCCAGCTTGGTCAAGGGGCAGGTAGGGGGTCCGCGGGCTCTCGCTCTGCCTGCGTGTGGCGGGAGGGTGTGTGTCTGTGCGCCTGTTTGGATGGCAACCCCACAGGGCAGCGGGTCAAGCCCCACGCCTGCGGCTGACCTTGGCCGGGCCTGGGTGACGGGTCTCCCCCGAGGACCTGGCGTCACCGGTGGGAAGGAGACAGGGACACACGTGTTTTGCTCTGGGCTCCCTTCTCAGGCAGGCGCAGTGGAGCCACAGGGCAGCTTGGAGGGGCAAGGAGCAGATGCGTCCAGCGTGTCCTCCTGCGTGTCTTTTGTCCCTGTGCGTGGCTCTGCTGCGTGTGGCACCAAGATGTCGTGCCTGTTGCCCCCCGAGGGGCACCTCCCTCGCCCCAAAGCAAAAGGGACTCCTCAGGCTCCGGCGGGGTTTGGGATTCGAGTCCTCCACCTCCTGCCCTTCCCCAACCGGTCGGCCATACTTGCTGGTCTCCGGTGTGAAGTGCTGCTGCTGGCGTAGGGCGCGACGCTGGAGCTGCTGCCCCCAGGTCTTTGTCTGGTGCTGTCCTGCACAGCATCCCTCCGGGGAGAAAAGGCAACCCCCCCCCCCCCCCCCCCCCCGCCCCCGGGGGGGGGNCCCCCCCCCCCCACCCCCGTGCGCCTGGGTTTGGGGCTGGGCGCACAGGGCAGAGGTGTGGCGTGGGGTCACACCTGGAGTTGCTGCCTGAGCTGCTGGCAAAGTTGTACGGGTTTAAAATCTCCCTGCCTGACAGGAACAAGTAATTTCGGGAACGTACTGCAGTTACAGCAGCTAGATGGTTCCTGCCAGCTCCCCTCTCCAGAGGAGGTGCCTGGTTCCCCTGGCAGAGGATCTCCTCTGAGCTGAATCGATGCGTTTTATGCTTTTTTTTTCCCCTTTCTCTACTGCACAATATGCTTAGAAGATAAGTATTTCGTAAGATGTTTTTAATAAATGGGTAAATATTCCTGGTGAAACTCGTAGCCAGTCCTTCTTTATGGTTGTTGTAGTGGGCAATATACACATGGCCGTGGGCAGGGTGATTTTCCTGTTCACTTCATGAATGCCCTTGAACCCAGGGGACACACGCAGCTCCACGTCTGTCAGTAAATGATGCTAAGTAACATCTTAAATTCATATCTTGGCAAGGAGAGGGGGAAAGAGTAAATAATAACGTATTTTTCATTCGCTTAAAAATGAGGTTATTCCTCTTTGCCTCTGTGGAACTGCTTGCATGAGCAGAAGTAGAGGCTTGGTTTCTCTTAAGACAGAAGATTAATTTTGATTATTTAACAGACTCTTTTGTAAGTGGCTTTTCCTCCTTTTTCCCGGTTTGATTTGGGCCTAGTGCTCCTGTTTTTTTAACCAGATGATAGTATTTTTCTTTGCACTTCATTTGAAGAGGTCAAGTTTCCTAGGTCACCTTGAGATATAAAAAACATCTACCAGAAAAAAAAGAGCCTGAATTTACATTGAGCCTGGGGTATGTTGAAGTTGTGTAGCTGCTCTTACCGCATCTCACTATTTGTTAACCCATCTCTTTTTATCGTGATCATATTTCTCATTATTTTAAACAAGGGTTTAGAAGGACAATGCTAAATTGTCTCCATTTTTTTTAACAATTCTTTCTGCAGTCTTAAATGTTGAATGTAAACTTGTTAAATTAAGGTTTACTGGGATCATAAAATGGAAGAAAAGTACTAAATTGTTTTATTAGTAATAAATATTAAGCTATATAATCTGATAATTTTCTTCCCTAAAACACTTAAGAGATTTCCAGAAAGTAGTAGTAATTTCTGATAACAGAGGATGTTTATGTGTGCATCATTAGGAGACACATCTAAGGTGCAAGAGTTTCAATAACAATCTTCCAGAAGTTTACGAAGTTAATTATAGAAAAAGAGAATGCATGCAGGATGAAATAAAAGGCTGAAATAAATTGCTGCCAGTAACTTAGTAGTTAAATAGGTGTAACATGCATGTTTCAAAGTCTCGGAACATGCCTTCCAAGCGGAAATGTTAATAGGTAATACTGACAATAAATTTAATTTCTGGGTTACAGAGGTGCAGTCCGTGATGGGTTGCCAGCCTGTCATCACAGCCGGGCTCCGCGTCGTGGGAGCCACGTTTCTCTGATCGCACTCCCCTCGTTATGTAATCTCGACTCCATTGCATAATAGGGCTCAAAATAACGACAGGCGCTCCCCTATCCCCGTTTCATTTTTCATTTTACAGGTAATCTACTTTTGACCGTGGTTTTTTTTTTTTTTTAAATGAAAATAGAGCCACCGGAACATTGGGAGCCAAGGCGCTGCATTTCCCAGAGCTGCGGGGCTGGTTTTGGGTAACTCCTGCCGTGCTGTGGGTACTCTCGGTGCCTGCAAGGAGCCGTCCTGAACACATAGCGATGGTTTACACCAGGTTAATTGTGTAATTTCTGTAAGCAGCCAGCACCCTGCAATAGTGTGAAATATTCAGCACGCTTGCTATTAATCAGAAAGGCTGGAAGGGCGAGGTCCGTTCTCCACCGCCTCAAAACGACCCCGCACAAGCAAACGGCAGCAGCCATGAGGCCGAGGGGGAGATGGGGCGCTGCCGGCGCCAGTGGGTAAATGGGGCCTTTCAGAGAAATGTCACCGGTTTGCAGCGCCATGATTTAGCGTGAAATCATTGTGAATACTCGAGCCTGTGACGCATCCGAAAGCACGCCTCGCCGGCGCGGGCGCCAGTGTGAGTAGGCAGGACTGAACTTCCCGCCAGCGTACGTTCCTCCTTTTGGCAATTTGCGTGATAAAACCGAGGTGGCTGATTTCATTCACCGTTTCTCATCAGTCCCATTTTGCCGAGCTAACTGTAACGCTGCTGTTCTCTGCCAGTTCTCCGGAGAGAAATGCAGCACTTCTTGGTCTGCTGTTTTGTCAGAGCTAATGGTAACCTATGAACATACATAACCTTCTGTTTTTTGACAAAGCGATCAAAAAGCAGACGGAACTAACACTGAAAATACATTTTCGGGCAGTCAAGATTCTTGACAGATTCAGATTTTTTTAATGGATTTCACAGACCTTTTAGCAGAGGAAAAGAAAAATTGAGGGAAGTCATTCTGACATCTCACAGGTGAAACATTTCACTCGGGAGTTATGTCCGTAAGGTGATGTAATTGTGCAACACAGAAATTAAGAGGTAGCACTTTTCCGTTACTTTTCAGCATTGCCCTTGTATGCGGGGAAACCTGGGTCCAGGTTCCCAAACCTGAGTATGTCTCCCAAGGGCTGGATTTTAAAGCAGGGTAGCTGTTTCTCCAGATTTCACCAAGCAGGAACCATACACCTCAGGTGACCTTGCCTGGGAGATGTCCTACCTTATGGGATGCATATCATTGCTTCCTGTCACGAGTCTAGTATTGCATTTTTAGATATTTTTTGTCTGGGAAAAAAAAAATTCTTTAAAACGGAAGTGTGACAATTTCTGTTTGAATGAAACAATTCAACAGTCCCAAACTATGCTTCCTCCCCCCCACCCCCCAGTTTTCAAGGAAAAAAAGATGTTAATGAACAAACAAGTTGGGGTTTGTTTGGTTGGTTGCTTCAGCTATTCAGCTGAGAAAATCAATTATTCACACAGCTCTAGTCAGTATCTTGAGGGGAATTCTCAGTACATCAAAGGCCTAAGACTGTTTATCTGTCTGGGATCCAGAATCTTATTTTAAAAGGCTTGTTGTTGTCCTTAAATCAACTGTAGCCTTGGTTTTAAGGGGATGACTTTGTACTTGCTTCCTGCACAGTCAGCTGCTCGCTGGCTCCTGTCGTCATGGGCGAAAGCTTGGCCCTGCCGAACCAGCGAAATGGTAGCCGTGAGCTGCCGCGGAGCTGGCGTGTCAGCCAAGGAGGTGGGGTGATGCTAACACAATAGTTTAAATACCAGTTGTTTGTTGTCCTGGAGGCAACTGTTCAACGTACCTGTCTAGGCAGAGCCTTCCACGTCTGTCTGTCTAGCCAGGCTGTGGAAGTGGCCTGCTGAGTGTTATTCCTTCTTAGCAGCACCCTTTAAAACAGTTTATTGATAATTTAAGAGAGAGATTTAAAAATTAGTCTGTTGCTCTCCGCTTCCTGATAACAGTGCCATTGTCACGATAATGTTAATAACTGAAGGAAGGAAGGGGGAACGGTGCCGGTCGTAGGAGAGTGATGAAACAGCGGGAGGTTCGTCATGGCTCTCCTTGAGTAATGCACATGGTTGCGGCCAGTGCCCCTGTTTCAGGGAGGAGTCGTCTCTCTCGCTTGAAAACATGGCGGATGATATAGTCCCAAATGAAAAGGAGCAGACTTTGTCCAAAAGTGGGAGAGGATTTTGTGTCTTCTAATAGACATGTTGTTTCTCACTGGAGAGGAATGATTTGTCGCTGGTTTGGTGGAAGTTTAAAAAAGGACAAAGCTATGTATGCCGATGTCCAAATAATGCATCAGGAATTTTTTTTTTTTTTTTTGAGAACAAGTAACACAGCTGCACCTGATGCCTCGAGGACTTTGGACTTAAGCTTGAAGTAGCGGTGACCAGTAGCGGCCTTGTCCTCCTTTTTATGAGTCCCTCGTTCTCTCTGTGGAGGTTGGGGACAGGACTGCCAGCCAAAGGCAGCTCTCAGGTAACTGGTGACTCTGCAGATTATGTCATGGAAAAAGTTCTTCGTTTTGAGGAAAATACTCCCTTATTCTTCCAGTGAATAGAAGGAGCAAAAAATTTTGTCAGGATATACTAAAATAGGAACGGGGAACCCCTAGTTACGAGTATTCTTGCTGTGGTGGGCTTCTGTGTAATGACTTAAATAAAAACCAAAATATAATTTTTAATTAAGATTTCATTTTCTATAGGAAAATTTCCTGAATTCAAATAAAAGTTGTTGGTATATAGTACTTTCATCCCTCGTATTGTAGTATTAGAAATACCTCAGTGGAATCCTGTTAGTTTGCTTCAAGAGGTATGTGCCTTGTATGGCCATTGGACTGATTTATCTTTCCATTTTAAAAATGGACTTCTGCCAGATTGAAACAGGAGAAATGGGCTTATTTTATGAAAAAACAGATACAGAAGGTAGCAGTTAATCATAGTCTAAATTACTCCCTCTTCATCCTTTCAAACAAAAGTATGAGTGAGCAGATAGCAGATGGGACTTGCATGGTGTCCAGGAGGTCAGCAGACTCCAGGTCTTTCAAATATGTATAGCAGAAATTAATTGCAAATCCATGGGTTTTCATACTCCAGATGCTGGGTTTACGGACTGTAGTCATGAATAAATCAGCTAATCTCAAAGGCTGCAGAAATGTATAGAGAACACAGTGGTCTCTGAATTATTTGGAGCCATTGTGTCATATTACGGCCTTAAAAGACAAAACCAGCTTGCTTTTTGCTTTCAATTAGTTGCCTGAGCAAATGATGCCAGTTATCATCAAGGGAAGGAATGTTGCTTTAGGTCCATGGTTGAAAAAGACATCGGCTCATGTACAAAGATTACAGAGGAGACAAAGAATGTATTATGGGTCTTGTTCCCTACGAAAAGGTATAAATGCTGGGCCAAAGAGGTAACAAAGAATATTGTTCAGCTACAGAGGAAAATCAGATATATTGGCCTTCTAAGACTTCTCTTTTATTGCAATTGAGAAACCCAGGATTTTCAAGCTGAAGTTTAAGGGGGAGCATATATATTTGCTATGTTGAGATGCTGGGTCTGATGAATGGGCTGGAAAAAACATTGTTCATGTGTACTCTGACATATTGCTGTTCTGACTATCCACTATTATTATGCAAATACATTCTACTGAGTGGAATGAAGACACAGGGATTCCAACTCATTGAAGTAGGAGGCTGTTTTAATTCTTTTAAAAAGCAGGGGGAACATAATCTCCATTTTACCTCTTCAAAGCATAAAAAGGAAAATTTTAAAATACATTCAGCTATTGTCCTTAGTGTTAAAATTGTCATCAAATAAGCTAAATCACTAAATTGAAACAAACTGCTTATTTTAAGACATGCTTTTATGGCAGGTAGAACTAATTCTTCCTGACAATACTTGGCTGATCTCCTAAACAAGAATTTAAAAGAATTGCCACTTTGAATTATAAGAAAATTGAATTTGCTCAGAAGAGCAAGATTCTTCTTCCCTGAGTTATAAAAGGAGTCCTCATTTTCTTCAGTGAAAGTGTTCAGATAGAGAGAACTGTGTAGCATTTGTGTGTTTTGTCAGATACTTTGTTGAAGAATTGTGTTTTTTCAAATGCAGAAAGCCTGGTCCCGAGGGGTGACATTGTGTCCTCCTGGAGGAGTAACCTAAATAACCCGCTTTCTATTGTGAGGAAGATTTACTCTTCCTTATACAGGCTAGCCTTGAAAATATGCAGATTTCCTAGCATCTACACAATGCCCAGGGATTTCCATGCATGACCGGAGACGTCCAGATCGAAGATTTGTAACTCCACAGTAATTCTGGTCCTCGTATTGCGAGAGTGTTATTGCCAGGTGTGATCCGAGGCATGTCCCCTGAGTGGGCGTCTGCTCTCACAAAGTGGGACATTGGTTAAGTAACGTAATATTAGCTACCTTTCTTTTTTTCCCATCTAAGCTCCTTTGGGCTGATGAGAGTCAGTGAAGATCTCTTCTTTTCCTTGACGTATTCAGTCCTTCACATGCAGTTTCTAGTTTACAAATTATCTTCTCCTGTAACTGTCAAAAAAGGTAACGCTGACATCAGGCACGAAGGGAGATGGGAGGATGGAAGGATTGCCAGGTGCAATTACTTGGCAGCTAAACAGGGAGAACTTCAGGGGCTGCGGTGATTATGCTGTTTGAATGGCTCAAAATACATGTTAAATTTAATGTGCTCAGGATCCAGTTGTCTCGCTTGTAAATGGAATGCCAGGTTTCTGTTGAATATCACTGTATTTTTGAAAAGCGTGTGGCTTGGGGCCAGTCTGAGTTGTACTCCACAGAGTCATTTCTAGAGGGTGCTGAGCACTCCACGGTGTTGGTCTTTAACTCCAGTGGGAAACAGCAGGAATTGAGTAGATCCTGGAAGCTGCAGGACAAGCTGCACGGGAAGGACATGGTACTGTTGCCTAACCTGGCTGGCAGTGAAACCAGCACTGCGCTGGGAACTGGAAGAGCATAAGCTAGGGAGAAGCGTAGGTGTGCTTTGATGAAAATGAATTTGCAGTCCCTATTGGTCTGCAGGAAACAGGTAAGTAGGCGCCACACTTAAGACATTCAGGTGATTCCTCTTCTGAAGCAGGATCAAGGTGCCAGTCTGATTTGCTCCATTTCAGCTAAAAGTCAGACTGAGGAGTGGTACATCAGGTGTGCCTGTCCTCAGCGATGCGTGGCAGATGCGTGCCTGCCTCGTGCACGTGCAGAGTCTGTCCTTGGAAAATGTCTTTGTATCTGCTTCGTGATTTCGTGCATGTTGTTAAAATCGATGATCCTCATTGATTTAATCCTCTTCTGCGCAGGCTCTCCAAAATTCCTGGAACTTCTGCAGTGACTCCTTGATAGAGTTACGAGTCAGTCACAATTCCAAATCTGCATTCAAAGACGAGTGAAAATAAACCTGAGGAAGGAGGAGTAAGCCTGCGTTATGAAATGGCCTGGAGCTTAGATGCTTCTCATAGTCAGGCTTTATGAGCTGTGGGATGACTAGATATTTCTCCTGTTTCTAGGTTGGTGTTACAAATGGTGACAAACCCCCAGCTGCAATAAGAAATGTAGGGCTTGTTTCCGTAATATATGCCCATAAAAAAACCTAAAGCATCACAAAGCAGAGGAAATTGATGTTACTAATTTTTCAAATTTCCTTTGAATTTCTATAAATGTCAATTTTTCTATAAATTTGACAAGATTATTTCTATTAAAATATATGTAGTATTGAAGTGTTCTATAATTATTGGGGGGGGGAGGAGGATATTTCACAGTTAGAGCACTTAGGCTGAGGAGAGGAGATCTGAGGTTAGCTTCCAGGTTTTGCCACTGACTTCAGGTGCAGTCATGGGCAAGTCATATAACTTCACTATATTCCTCTTTCCCACCTGTGAAGTACAGATAATCATTTGAGGATACGTACTTAAAGCACTTGGAAGTGGGGGCTCTATGAGTAGATGTCCGTGTGCATCAGTATGAAATGTATCGTAGTCAAGAGATTGGCACATTTGTATAGATAGCAGTGGAAAAAACACATCAGCTTGTGACTCTAATCTTACCAAATTTGGTCTTAACTCGATTAAATGTTCCCAGAGGTAGTCTGCTTTTTACTCCTGGGGTTTTTTTAGCATGGTGAAACTTTGGGAAATGTGGAGATAGACATTGTTGTCTGGGCTGTAACTCCTTTGTCTTTACAGCCTGTCATAAAGGACGGTTTGCTTTGCTTTGGTTGGGTGTAAATCCATGGCTGTGTTTAACTTGGGTAGCTTCAGGTTCCTGATGTGGAGGACCTGTGGGCTGATGCAAAGAGAGGCTGTCATGCTCCCAGCCTTTTCACCTGGACTTGCCCTCCGTAACTCCGCTGGTACCTAATTCCACAGAGAGGTAGTCCAGGGAGCTCAGCAGAAGACTGAAAATGTCCCTTTGTCGTCTAGACTAGCAGGTCCCCATTTGATGGCAGGGGACAGGGACCGTCTCTTCTGACAGAAGCCCACCATGTTGTAAGACGGCACCTTCGGCCCTGGAGATGCTAGAGGCACCTTCCAAGAATGTGGTCGGCTGCCAAAATTTTCTTGTTCTTTTGCCAACGCAGAGTTTGTCCCACCTGTAAAATGCAGGAAGGGAGTTTCTTTCTGTACTGAAATCACGCTGCTGACTCTGTGCTGACTTTAGGGAAAGGCAAGGAGGAGCAGCGCAGTGCTCTGAAGCTGTCAAACAGGGACTGGGGCTGTAAGCGTTTGTATCGATTAAGAGCTACTGGCACCAGGCTGCAGACAGACGAGTGAGCGTTAATAATTACTCAGCTGGAACTCAGATTTCTTTTTCCTGGACAAAGAACAGTCACACTTCAAGAAGGAGCAATTTATAGGATGCTTTAAAGCCGGAACTTGCCGAGTTTTCACTTCTTTGTATGGATTATTCTTGAAAAGGAGACCAAAAAAGACATGGAAATACTGCTTCAGAAATTACACATTTGCAGGAAAACATCCCATTTTTAATTCACTTATGCTGCAACATTATTTGTCTGCATCGTTTTCTATACTGCTTTGTTTTAGCTATAGCTAATAATTATATATAGTGCAATATAAATTGTGTGCAGTTTTTGAGACATGATTAACTGTGCCTCATCAGTATGTGAAGGAAAAAAATTATAAACCATGTAATTGGGAGGAGAGACTGTGCATATTGCACTCTAACAGTGATGTTGTGACACATTGCACTGAGAGCATGACAGTAGCTTACTTTAGCATTGCTCTACTTTTGAATGTTTCTCTAAAGCCAGTGAAAATACTTTTCTCTGAAAACTTGTTTAAATATTCTAGAATAAGACCGGTTCAGGCTTAAGCACTGTATTCTTCTGTTACTTATCAGAAAAGATTTGAGTATGTTTGCATAGTATGTGGCTTTGAACAGTTGAGGCCCAAAGCCATTAGTCGCTGGCACATTAGTGGAACATGTTGTGTACTGGAGACTCATAGTGTGCTCCAGCTCTTAGAAAATCCACAGTTTTTGCATCATCCGTGGAGAAACCTGGGACAACAGACTTGAAAAATGGGCATATCCTTGCGGGTCTCCTTCCTGTGCTTGGAGGGATCACCTCAGATGCAGTGTGTGGCACAGTGACTTCCTACAGTCTTTTGTGTACCCCTCTAAACCTTTGCATGTTTTCCGTCTCTTGGCATTTACCTAGAAGTGGGTCACTAGAGCCTGCTATAGAGATCTGTTAAGAGATGAAGGGAGAAAATGAAATTGTACCCATACACCCTTATGCTGGCTTAAATGACCGGCCACATTTAGCCCCGTGTGCGGAAGGCAGGTGTGCTTTGCCCTTGGAAGACCAACCGTGAGTTATTTGCATATCCAGGATTAATGAAAGGAATGCAGGGCTGAGGAGTTTGCGTTAAGACCAGTGCTAACAATATGAAGGCTTGCCTGCTTCTGAGTCTATTAATTAGCTGTGTGCTGTTTGCAATGAATACAACTTTTTGTTAACCAGTCCAAGAAAAAAAGTCTGGATGTGCTGTGGCATGTCAGAGATGTGTAGCACAGGGGCTTACGCTGTTTCCAGAAAAAACTCAGTCCTGTAAGGGCTGATGACTGCGTACAATAAATCTCTGAAAATTTGGGACCTAGTAACACAGGGACTTGCATCAGGAGAGGACTGAGCACAACCTGGAAGGATTCAGGACCTGACTATGCAGTGCCATAGCTGACCTGTGTTGGCAGTTCAGCTCCAAGTATCTAAGTTGGACTTTGAGACCTTCATAGGTCCCTTCCAGCCAGCACTTTGGTGATTGTATGATCCTGTGAAAGGCTGGGTAGTGCCAAAAGTGGTATGACATGGAAGCACAACTGACACTGTGTGCTATGCCAAAACTGTTGGGTTTTGGTCTGGGAGCTACTATATTTGGTTTGACAAGAGAGATAAATCCCTTCATCGATGCCAAAGAAATCCCCTTGAGGCCATCCTGATTCTGGAAATACCACAAGAAATGTCAGGACTGTTTTTCATGACACACAGGCCAGACGTGGGCAGATACATGGTTGTAGTGGGATTACAGGGCTAAAGAGCTTCAGGCTTCATATTTGGCATCTCTGTACAGGAATTAACTCTGTCTTCGGACCACTTTGTCACATGGTGTTGTTGGGGAAGAAAAGTTACGGCACGTTGCTCATAATGATACTGAAGGACTTTAAAGAGCTACTAGATGTCGAATTGAATATTTTTGAGGATGCGCTTCGGTGTCACATAGTGTTCTCAAGGGGAGGACATGCTGATGTGTTCATGATTGTGGAAAAATGTGGAGACTACTGCAGCATCACTGAGAAGTAGAAAAGCTCCCAGATTTGCCCACAGTGGTCTGTAAATTTGGGTGCCAAATCACCTGTGAGATTTATCTCGGGTCTTTTGCTGAATATGGTGGGAGGGAGCGGTCCCTAGGTATGGCCAGGGTCCCGAGAAGGCTACCTGCAGCAGACTCTGCTCCAGGAGGCCTTTCTTCTAGCAGTTTTCAGGGTTATAGACTGGATCCTTATCGGCTGTTTGTTCAAACTCATTAGTGTGGGCAAAGAGTAAATGAGTGGCATGCAATTGCTCACCATGGCATGCAAACTAGGCGCAGTAGGAGCACAAGTGAGTGAGGAGGCTGAGCGCAGCACATGTCCCCCTGCATTTCAGCATGGCTGTGTAAACCAGTTGGATGCTGTGGCATTACTTTCACCTTTCATATGTTTCTAGCTTGTTAAAATTATATCTTGATAAGTACATGAAGTCACAGCAGATGGCAAAATATGAAATGTTCTCTCCAACTCTTTATTTTAATTAGGTTTTCAGTTATCCCTTTACGAAAAGCACTCTGTGAGTGTCTGAAAGTATTGCAAGTATTTAAATAAGCTCCTGGTGCGACTTCTCAGAGCTAAAGTCAACATCAGTATCTTTATGAAAGGCCTTCTTGGGTTTTCTCTGTTTTTAATCTTTTGTGGAATGTTTTGATCTTGTTCAGATACCAGTTTGATATCTTTTCCTGATTTGGTGCTGGACACATCAAAACACTGGCCGTGCAAATGATCTGTATTCCTTACCACGGCAGTAGCGACGTGCCTGGTTTAGAGATTGGTCAAAATGCAGTTGTGCGCAATTGAGCTATGGCCAGCACTGTTTTTACATACTGTATTTACCATATTTATTGTATTTACAGAATGCAGCAGCTCATAGTCTCCTGACCAGAGTTAAAATGACTGCATGTTTAAGAAGCAGTCGGAAAATAAACTGTAGTCAGAGCTGGTAATGGTGCCTGTTAGAATGTCTGACGCTTTCTTTTATAATTGCGTCCAAAATGTAATTTTTTAGTTAAACTTGGGAAGAGTTTTGTGGGAATGGCAAAAAGCTAAAAATCATTAAGACAGTAGATACCACCCAAGTGTAGACTCAAAAGCATCTGAACTGTGTCAACTGAAATTCCACCCTTCTTTTTTTTTTTACCTCAGGTTTACTTGAGGCACCAAAAAGGGAAACTTTCAGTCCATGAGGTTAAATTTTATCCAAATTATAAACACCTGGCAGGATATTGGTTAATAAGAGACAGTGCTAACCATGCCACCCATAGTTTCTATATAAACATAGAAATACATGGACTACAGTGGGGCAGAATTAGCTGGTCTTCGATGGTACAGTTTACATACAACCTGCATATGGTGCCAGAATGCGTTTTAGAAGGGGATTTAATGATCTGTTACATTAATAACAAAGAAGTATGAGAATAAACTCATGGAACAATACTTGTTTCATCTGCTGTGGCTCCAGTAACATTTTAGATGATGTGATGATATTCATTGCATTATTGCAACACCAAAGAATTCTTACTTTCCTTGTTTGAAAGCAGTAAGTAGCTGACACTGAACATGAGCAATAGCTGTTCTCAATGCAAAGATCCTATTTCTAGGTACAGATTAGTATTAATACTTTGATAAAGCTGAGGAAGACATGGATCATGCTGTGCTAGGTGCTATGCACACAACTCAGAAAGGTATCAAAGCCTTAAATGATGAAAAATAAGATGTATAAGACAAGAGATGGCAAATGGACCTAATCCAGAAATTAAGTAGTAGAGTAAGTTTATATTTACTTTCAAAAGTATTTCATTGGTGAGGTTTTTGAGGACAGCATTTCCTGTGCTGATTTCATCTTCTGTTGCACGTTGCTTTATCTTTTCCTATGTTTCTCTAAGTATGCTTCCAACAAAAGCTCAGATTAGGAAGAAAATACAAAACATGTTTTGTAACAACAAACATACTCCTGCAGGATACCTAAGATAATTAGTCAATGAGATTTTAAAAACATGTTACCCAGTTTTGTTTCATTACTCCTTTTGTCACAACTAAAAAGGAACATTTTCTAAGAAAATTTATTGGTGGGGTTAAATCGAGTACCATTCAGATCATCCTTATTTGGGAAATATTAATTGCCAAATTAGTGTGGGGACGGGGAAGGTGTCTTGCTGTTTAGTCTATCAAGGGGTATTTAAAGAGGAAACACATTGCTAGTCTGTAGATGGCGACTAGGGAGAAAGGCGACGAAAAGCATCGAAAGGTAAAATAGCTATTTTTGTGAAAACCAAATGGGTATAAATTGGCTGTGAATAAATCGAGGTGGGAATTAGAGGCTGTTCCTAATCTTTAGTTAAGGTAGGCTCTGGAAGAGAAGTCAAACCGCACAGAAAAATGACTTATTAAAACAGGAGTAGGAAACAGCTTTTTTAATCTCATGTGTCCGCAGTTGAGTTATAATAGGAGCGGCGCTGAACACAAAAGTGTATCTGTGCAATATTGTGACAGCTTTCTAGAATGAAATGATTTGTCCACACTGCAGACTAATCTTACTCGTTTTAGTCTGTAAAAATAACTTTGACACTCTGAGGACAGAGTTTGTTTTCTTTTTTTCCCTTTTTTTTAACTTTTTTCCCCTCCATATACCTGATTATTTTCTCAGTATTATTTGTTGCGTGCGATTACGAATGACAGTTTTCGGTTTAAATTCTAAATTGACGGTAAAATACAGGAGGCAAAAGATGCAGCCTGATGCATCATTTTCAGCAAAATAATGGAAAAAATGAGAACATACTAACTCGGTTCTTAATAATTCTAACACTGTAATATGGTATCTGCTCATCAAATACCATTTATTCTAAAAAGGGCTTTCAGTGCAGTCTATCAAACAGTTATGAAAATTATTAGACTTGTTACTTTAAAAAACTCCTGTTTTGTGACAAGTCCAATAGGTATAAATACTTTAAAGGGCATTATTGCTGTAGAATGGAGTAAATCTGCAGCTATATTTCTTTCTTGTGTCTCTGTTAGTTGGTAATTGACATGGACCAATGTGAAAAATAAGGTAAGCTATTAATAACTCAGTAAATGTCTCTGTTGCCAAACACGGATTTGAAATTATATACTGCCATGCATTTAGAGGTAATATTTAATTGCAAAGTAATAAAGGTGCAGTACGTTTAAATGTGTATATTTTCATTTATTATCAAACTTGTCATGAAGGGGTAATAAACAAATTAGAATTTTTTATGTAGGTTGGAAACAAGTTGGTTTTAAGGTGCTCCTGCCTTTAAGAAATGCCAGAGCTATTCACTTCTCACAGGTTAGATTAGAAGAAGAAGGGAGTGTGTTTCGTGGGATGGATGTAATTTTTAGTGACACTCTGCGTTGGCAGTGGGGCGCGGGGGGCTGAGATCCGGGTAGCCCTGAGACGTAGTACGCAGAAACACTCCGCTTTTATGATGGTTCTCCAGGGTCGTCGACTCTGTGATACTCACACCTCGGACTATATTACGAGCGTGGCATCAAAATTGGTTTGAAACCTCTTTCTGTCTCCCCAGCCCCGAGCTGGTACCTTGGCACTGGTTGCAGCAGCCTGCCTCCTTCTCCACCCACAGCTGCTGGCCCTGGGGGACCAGAGGGGACCGAGGAGCCCCCTCCTCTCCTGCAGCTGAAAAGGGCCACGGGGGACGCTCACGAAACCTGTCTGTCCCCAGGAGCCGGTGGAAAGCGGCGCCCCACTGAGGCGCCATTTCTGTGGCGTATTGGTGTGCTCCCTGTGGTCCCTGTCTGCTTAGGGCTGCACCCCTCACTGTACGGGGTGGGCATGAGGGTCTGCGTGCCAAATGCTTTATGATAGAGGTCCTTTCGTTTGTTTGCAGGGGTCCCTGCGCTGCAGAGAGGGAGGCAAGTCATGCGGCATGGCTGCAGCAGCAGCCGATGGTTGCTGCATGCAGGGCAGCGTGCCAGCACAGGGGCTCGCTGGGAAGAAACAGCCCGGCAGATGTGTCTTTTTATTTTTTTTTTTCCTGCATATCATTTTTAATCATCTCTAATAATGTATTTGACTGCCCCAGTTTGGGAACTCTGCTTTCTGGTACCTGTAAGTGAATGCCTCTTGGCCTGACGTGTTGAAAAGCTAAGCTGTGGTTTCCAGCTGCGTGTTCACGTGTTTAATGAAGGTTTTCTTTTTTGTTTGGTGCAGGGCCGTATCTGCAGAAAAGCTGGCAAATCAAAAAAGTCATTCAGTCGAAAGGAAGCTGAAGCAACATTTAAGAGTTTGGTGAAGACCCATGAAAAATATGGGTGGGTGACCCCGCCCGTCTCTGATGGCTGATGTTAGCAACCTGCACTTGACAAAAATGCTGAACAAAAGTACTGTGACATCTCCTCAGTGCTGTATACCACCCATCCTTTTCTACTTCAGCTTCAGTTACATACCATGAATGTCAAGGAGACATCTAAGTTATTTATGAACAGATGTGTTTACAGAGGGAGAGAAAAAAAATGCTGTGTAGGATTATATTTCAAGACTGGAGAATGGTCATCATTGAAGTCACTTGAGCGGATGCTGAGATTGTGTCATTTGCCCCCATACAGCCCACATTGTCTTCAGCTTCTTTCCATGACAGCAGCACCAAACAGCAGTACTGGAAAGTCTATCCAGTACTGCTCAGTTCATTTAAATGTAAATGAAACAGTTAATATTTAATAGGGAAGCAGTGCATTGCAGGTACATGTTTGCTGTGCTGTTTATCTTTGTCTCCTAGCAGGTCAACATAACTTGAAGATTTGTCTTTCTGTGGAACTGTGGTCTGCTGTGACTAAATTTAGACCTCATTTGTGCTCTATATGTGACCTTTAATTCATAAATGAAACCAGAATTAAAATGCTGAAAGGTCCTAGTGTTGAAAAATTATTAAGTGGAAACACCCAACTGGTTACAATGTGCTATCTATGCTGATATTGTGATGTGCTGTTCAGAAATAAACCAGTGCAGTTAGCTGAAGGTTAGGTGGTTTTTTTAAACACATCCACGCCAGGGCTTGGAGTGGTTGGTGGTAGCAGAACCATTATTCCCCTGCTGGTACCTTCTGCAGTAGCATGTGGTCTGTCAGTTCTTCAAAATGGCAAAACAAACGAATGGAAATGGACAAAGCAACCTTAACAATTATCATCTGCTTAATTTTAAAATGATATGCCAGTAACAGAGTAAAAAATTTCAAGGCAAATGGAACATGGTTTGTAAGATGGTTTGCATGACTGGAATTTTCTTTTTTATTTTCACTCAGTAGACATTGTATGTACTTAGAGCCCAGTATCTGAGAAAACCCACTGATGTATATAAATGTCCTATTATTTAATCATTAAGATTTAAGTTTTCTGGTAAACAAATTGAAAAAAACTTTCTAAGGGACTCCATAAGAGCTGAAGCTAATGTTTAGAATGGTATAAGAAAAGCATTAAAAAATGTGGATTCTGAATGGAAAATCGTATTGGACACATGCTGAATAAAATCACCAGTATCGTTTCTGTTGCCTCAGGAATTCAATCATTTTGGCCAACTTCTGTATTGAAAGTAATAGGTTTTCTACTGTGAAATTCTAGGCATCTTATAGATCTATCTGTTGTGGCGATATTTTAATTGAAAGCAGGACAGTATTGATTGTAAGACTGATTTGGAGGGGGGAAAAAGGTATGCGTTTAGAAACACTTTCCACTCTATGGCTAATGCAAGACCAAATCGAAATGGTTGACCAGTTTCTGTTTGTATTACAGCAACAGCAGACACTATACGGAGAGTTTTGGGGTTTGCAGTTTGATTTAAAACTACACACAGTGGAGAAGAACAAAAGAGTAATGAAGGACAAAGGAGTTCGAATGCAAGCAAAGAAGCAGCACAGCAGATATTTGTGCAGAAACCCTGCTCAGGTTATCTATAGATGCTTTGCCAGGGTAGCTGTTTGTCAGCTAGATAGGGAGAAAAATAATCAAAGCCTTCACCAAAATGGTTACGCAGGTCAGAGCCGCTCAGTTTGGTGGACATGGCTGGTTTCTTACACTTCTCCTCAACTCCACCAGCTGCCTCTTCTCTCTCTCTCTCCTCGGACCATTTGTGGTGCCCACCTGGTGTGCCTTATCTCAGTTATAAATGGAAATGCTTCATACCACAAATCTGCACAGATCTTGCTGCGATTTATCTCACCCTGCTTTATACTTGGAGACGATGCTATAACCAATGTATATATACTTTTCCCCTCAAACTGTGTATCAATTCTGTGCATCCAGCAGCAGAACGTGTCTTTTGAGTGAGGAATAACGTTTCAAGTAATTTATTTACTCAGTTTTATAAATATTTTCTTTCTATCCTTTATGAAAGAGGAAACTAGTATGTTTAGTTAGGCATCAAATAATTTGCAATCCCCAGTGGGACTCCTGGAGAACATAGAGAGGGATCTAGCACTGGAAAGCATAAGGTTTGTTATTTCCCTTTGGGAAAGCTCTTCCCTCATCAGCACAGTAAAATTATGTTAAAAGCAGTGTGACGGTGTAGTAAGTCTTTCGGGGGGGATTATTTCTTCCTCTGCTGTTTTTTTAACCTGCCTCTTTTTTCTGTCAGTGGGTTATTTTAAATCTTCCTGAGAACCATATCTTTAATATTTAATTAAAGGGTTAGCTGAAAGGAACATAGTGGGTGGATTGCTACCATTTCCCTCGAACCTACTTATTATGTGTCTTCTTAAGTGTGCTTTAAATAGTTATAGCAAACATCATCGCTAAAAATCACAGTTACTTTCTGGCTGTAGGAGGTTCTCTGTATCACTCAGAGTCCTGGAGCAGTAGGAGAGGCAAATCAAAAAATCTGGAGTGCTTTGAAGCTGTAGCAGAAGGGGAGCAGAGCGTGTGTGATAAGCTGCAGCAACAAATCGTGCAAGGAAGAAAGAAGGAAAAGTACACTGCATGAACTAGGGCAGGCTGAAGTTCCTGCCGCACCAAAAATAAGACTGCTCCTATTGAAGAGATGGCTTATAGCAGGAGCAGCCTGTGCTGGGGGAGATGCAGGAAAAAAGGGGACAGCAGGGAGCACAGAATTGTGCTTCTGACCAGGGAGGAAGGGAGATGGCTAGGAATGTAGTTAATTAAGAGATTTAGAAAGAGGGTTGATCTATTTTAGGGAAAATTAGTTCATGCTTTTTGTCTAGCTGTATGCTAGGCAGGTTCTACTTTCTCTGCAACAGACAAGCCTAAAAAAAGTGAATGAGAAAATTGGGAAAGGAAAGGTGTGTGAAAGGAAGGAAGAGAGCAAGACCAGAGAGAGAGAGAGAGAGAGGTATGGGCTGGGGAGGATATAACTGGGCAGCTAAAACAGGGTAAAAAAAGCCTGATGCTGGAAGGGTATAAAACAAGGGATCAAAGGGGAACAGCACGCACAGTACCAGAAAAAGCAAGGAGGAGGGCTGAAGGACAGCAGTTTAGATAGGACCTACTGCAGGAGCTGATTGCAGAGCTGCTCCAGGTGCCTTTCTGTTGAGGGAGCCTCAGTGAAAAAGATCCTATAATGTCCTTTTTGTTTGTATCCTCGAAAGTGATATGTGCTTCCTCCTTGTTCTGTCCTCCTCCTGGCAGCTGAGAAGGATGTTAAGATTTGGAGCTGTGATGTGGAACTCAAATCAGGCCATTGCCTCACTTCTGTGACTGAGAAATAAAGCCAAGTGTCATTCCCAGACCCTAAAGTCGAGGGGGCCAAAATCAAAAGAGATTGGCCAGTCATCTGCTTTGTCAAAGTTCCTCAATATCAAAGAAGTGGGGGGATTTTTTTTTTTTTTGCAGACAGTGAACATCAATATTGCTCCTTTATCCGGTCAAAAATCTCCTTAGGACGTCTTGTAAAATTAGCAGTCAGCGCAGGTCTGCCAGCTCTCATGAGACCCATTTTATCAGGAATATTATTTTCCATCTGCTGTCCCCAGAACAGATGATTAATTTGAAACTAGCATTTGGGGAGGTGTGAAGTTGTATTAGGAAGTTACTTTCTGGCTTTTTTAGAATATGTCCTTTTGGAGGACCTTCTTTGAGTCTGAAAAAGCTACTTGACTGAGTACAGGCATTGAACGAAGAAAGCTTAGGATAAAGGAAGAAAGCTGTCTCTGAATACCTAAACACTGAAGATCTCCATGAAGAACAGAGCTGATGATTTATATGGGAATGTATTTCTGTGTCATTAGAAATTGGTCCTAAAAGTTCAACAATCAAAAACTTAGCAGTCAAAGGCCTCTTGAACTTGCCTTGTTTTCTCTCCCAAAGGCAGCGTGTCTCCTTCATTCCAGCCTAAACTTCAGTCCCGAGTCCAAAGAAAGATAATAGGTATGGTCTGTTTATTTGATGTTATGACACTGTATTATATAAAAAAAAGACTCACTTCATCCTCCTTGTCCAAAGCAGTACATAAGATCCTAAAAATGGAGCTTCTTGCATAAATAGCAGGATTGGGACAAAGCCTTTCTAGTATAACAAATACATGTGATATGACTGTGTAATACATATACTTTTAGAAAACTCATTTAGAAAGACATTCAGAGTCACAGCTGCCAAGCAGTGATCGCTCTGATGGCTAGTGCTCTGATGTATATGTACTTTCCATTCTACAGCAACTTGCAATAGAGCAAAATCTATTCTTGATTGGCTGACTGTACAGAGAAAATACTGTAGAACTAACTGGCATTTGGGATTTAAATCCTTGGTTTTCTTTTTTTTTTTTTAAAAAAAAATCTTTGGTTTTCTTTGCCATGTTTTACTCTTTCCCCCCTCCAAGATTTTCAGGCACAGACATGGAGTCATAGTGCCTTCATTTTACACTAGCATTACAGCCAGCGTGGTTATTTACATGACTCCAACGAGGTGGTCAATTATGGACACAGTTCTTGTTGATGAAGTTTTTAGAGGATAACTCTCTTCCAGCTGAATGCCTGGGTGTGGAGCTTGGCTGATGTGCTGAGGATTTACTTTTTTAGCGTTACATGGGCAGATGCGATGGATGCTTAGGCATCTGAAGGCTTAGCTGGAATTACATGGGGAAGCATTTGCACTGAGTCAGTGTGAAAGGTTTGCCTCTTCCACGCAGTAGGTAACTTCTGGTGAAGAAGGTTCCTCTTAAACTGTACTATGAACTATACAAATAGAATTAAGCAGGCCAACCTGCTGGTACAATATAATTTTCCAGTTACGTATCCCCTCCCTGACAAGCACCAACCTATATTAAATAGTCTGCTACAGATGTCACATTTCAGAAGGTGACAGTCAGTAGAGATGCTGAAGAAAAACTCCTGGGTACATATCTCCTCCAGCCTTCCAGGTGCATTCCTGAGGGGAAGACACAGCCCTGATCTAAGTGAACGAGAGAGACCAAGAGGGCTGTGAACATGCACTAAGGGCATGCACTGCCCTGCAAAGTGCCAGCTGTGGGAAGCTGGGGGCAGCAAGCCTCTGAGCTTACCTAGGCAATGCGCATCCTGTCTTGTATTCATATACCGATCTTGCAAATACTTTACAAACATGTATATTACTTGGATTGAGTCAAAGGGCTCAGTACATCTCTGACCTGAGTTCAGATTTGCAGAACAGATGGGTTACGAAATATACACTGGCGGTTTTCGTGTAAGTTAGTGACACATTTAAAGTTTTGCTTTGCTTGCATTGAAGAATGAAGTGGCTGTCAAACTAGGTCTGAGGACAAATAGGGTGAAAGAGAGTCACCTGCTATTATCAGCACAGCTGCACTGGAGAGGTGGTTTCTTTTGTACATCAAAGGGTAGAGGTGAGGTACTGCAGCAAGAGCAGCCAGTAGGATGTTGCAAGAAGTGATAAAGACAGAGCTTGCTTCTCTGTTCCCCCCGTATTATTGACTACTTAGTTGCATCCTCTTAAATGTACATTGCTCTGCTTTGTAAATTTTACCCCCTTTTATATCAGTTCAAAGTTTTACTGATATGCTAAGGAAACCCTAAAACAAGTCGTAGATTTACATGTAAAGCCTGTATTTCAGTCTAGAAGCATGCAAATGCCATGCTGACACCTGTCAAATTTCACCAACAGCTTCCTTACACTAGTAAGTCTTGGACAAATCAGTGATGACAGTAGTTAACACAAAAATGGAAACTGTGTAATTTGGATGTTTGACTTAGTCTTTTCCCTGATTGCTTTGTCTTTCAGTTTGATTGATTTCAGACGAGAATGTCAAGCTAACAGCAGTGAAACTGTCATAGTGTTGTTTATTTATAACAGTTCCTTTTGTTTATGCTGCTAAATAAGGTGGCAATAAATATTCATGGCAGTTGTGTTTCACCAAATGGGAATTCAGACATAACTCCTCACACTCTGAAAACTTTGCATTTTATTCTTAGTGTTTGCCACCACACTTAGCATTCATTATCTTTTGCTGTCAAATATTCTTGTGTTTTATTCAGTGACCTCATGTGTTTTAAATTATTTGTGGTTTACTAACAGAAATATTTGAAGTATGTTGCAGGTCCTCTTGGCAAAATCAGTGACATGTAACTGAACCAAATCTAATTGTCTGTGTGATTTAGAGTTCTTCACTTGCCATTTACATTAACAAGATCCGTAGACTTTTAGTAAAGATTCCCCTTCTGAAGTTCCTTAACAAAACCAAAACTTCAAATTCGGCACAAAATCCATGCTGACATGGAGTAGCATGCATCTTGGGAATGAAAGCAGAGCATCCTTAAGAGAAATTTAAACCATTTCTTCATTTATGCCAGCATCGTTTAGTTCTGAGAATGTATGATAACAATACAAACACAGGTAATGCCTTGTACTGGATGAGATTGTTCTTACTGTTTGATTATTACACAAATATAATTTTATAATGTATTAATAGAATTTGTGGTAGTCCCACCAAATTGGCAGGAGTGATCGATGTCCTGGAAGGCAGGGCTCACATTCAGAAGGACCTGGACAAGCTGAAGGAATGGGCCAACAGGAACTTCATGAAGTTTGGCAATGACAGGTGCTAAGCTCTGTACTTTGAACGGAGCCACCCAATTCATCAGTGCAGGCTGGGGGAGGTCTGGCTAGCTTGCAGCTCTGCAGGAAAGGACTTCGAGGCCCGGGTGGACAGCAGATTATCAAGGGATCAACAGCGTGCCCTTGTCTTAATGAAGACTAGCCACATACTGGGCTGCACTGGCAAAAGCATAGCCCAATGAGGAAAGCAATTCTTTTCCTCTATTCATCACTTGTGAGTTGACATCTGGAGTACCGTATCCAGTTTTGGCCCCCCAGAACATGGCACTTTTTTGACAAATTGGAGGGAATCCAGTGGAGGAGCACCAAGACAGTTAGGGGTCTGGAGCCTGTGATGTGTGGGAAGAGGCTGAGAGAGCAGGTTCTGCTCAGCCTGGAAAGAGAAGGCTGGGAGGGGGCTGACTGCAGTCTTCCACTACCTAGAAGGGGATTACAGAGAAGATGGAGCCATATTCTTCTCCAAGATAAACAGCCAAACAGCAAGAGGCAGCAGACACAAGTTGCAGCAAGCAAGGTCCTAGCTGGATGGAGAGAAGAACCTCTTCACCACGCGAGCACGCAAGCACTAAAGTTGCCCAGAAATAATGGAATCTCCATCGTGGGAGATTTTTGGGACTCAACTTGGTAATGCCCTGAGTAACCTGATCCAGCTTTGAAGTTAGCCCTGCCTGAAGCAGGACTTCAGACTAGAGATCTCCATAGTTCTTCCAAGCTAAATATTTCTATGATTCTATTATATTATAAATTTTGCTATTCAGAGGTACTGGGGAAACAAATTTCATGGCCAAAAATATGCCTGTGAAGCTCTATCTGATTCATAAAGCTGCTAACCTCCAGGCAGGGCCAGGTGATCATGACTCCGTCCTTACTAAGTACACCCTTCCAAGCACCCTATGCTCTAAGTTAACTGCATAGATGTAGGTGTATAAAGTTGTGCAAACACCTGTTGAAGGTGTCACTAATTAGCATATCCACACTAAAATTTTTGCATACATACACCAACTACCAGTCCACTGTTATAAATATTTTCCATGTAAATAGGTGTTTTGAGAGAACTTTTAATCCTGTTTTCCCTGAAGAACTTCAAGCTTAACAGGTTTTTCATGTTGTCCATTTCCCTGCAATGCAAGATTGAAAAATACTTCTCTCAGTAGAGAGAATAGGAAGGAAACCACGTAAAGCAAGCCTGGAGCTTACAGATGGGATCTTCTGGAGGAAAAATCTCTAAATTCTGGAAAGCAAGTTACTGTAATTGAAGTTGTCTCACATTGCAAGGCTTTCATGATTGCTAAGGTGAGCTATTCTTGAATTCCTAGGGCCAAAGCCCCCGTTTTCAATCTTTCAATCTGGTTTTACCTGCATCCTCTAAACATTCTGCAAATTAACATTTGAGGCAAAAAGGATTTTGGTGGCATTTCTGACAAGGACTTTCACCTGGAATATATCACAATACAGTTCACCTGCTTGTGTTTGATGTCCCCATTCTGCTGCACAACAGATCTCAATCTGGTCAATATACGTATGTCCCCTGTCCACCTTGTAGAGTCAAAGCCAGTCTAAGGACCTGGATTTGTCTTTCCTTCCCTGCTCCCTGGTATGCTTTGCATCACTGTTCCTGGATAGGAAAGCCTTCTCTGATTGCACTTATTTTGACCCTATTTCTGAGATAAAGTTGTGTTGTCAAGTACCCCTCCCTCACAAGCACAGTCAGAGCACTCGGAAAAACAAAGGGATCGAACAAAGGACTAATGTATTCAAAGTGACTAGCCCTAGAGCACAGCTGTTAACATTGCAACAGTGAATAGCGTTGTGATTCAGCTCATTTATCCTCTGCAGGGCGCAAAATGGAGTAATACTGTAAGTGCAGTTGGTTTGAATGTTAAGCATTGCAAGAGCAGTTTTGCTGCTTTCAGTGAGTGCAAGCGGTGCCCAGCCTTTACAGGGTCTCTTGCAAACAAGGTGTATCTATGTTGAATTGCCTGTCGCCTCCCCTCCATCACCAAGCAGAAAAAAAATCTGACTCTTGGCCTGGCCTTCTGGACAGTTACTCTACAGGTACTCAGTTATTCTTGATGTACTTTTATTTACATATATCTCTCTATATATATAATATATATACAGAGGTAACTTGGACCCAAATCAAGACCAAAGCTGAAACAGACCATTCTGGTATTCTTTCCACCATAACACCCATAAGGCTTTCAAACCTGGAGCATAACTACGTATACATCTTCTGCAGCACTTGGGGTATAAATGACAACTTTATCTCAAGGCCATTTCTGCTCTTCTTTCTGTACTGGCAGCAATAAATTCAAAGGTTCCTGCCCATTGGAAATGACCTGAAGAGAGAATGTATTTCTTGACATGAATTTCACTGACAGATGACATGATCTGCTTGCTAGTTGGAGCTATCTACTCTAGAATTCATGCACCAGCTCTCAGAAAGAGACAGCTGGACACTGCCCATAATACCCACAGTAAATGCTTTATGGAAAAAGCATAAACATAAGTAGGCGAACCAGGGTATTGGTGGTGAGGATCCACCATGGTGAAGGTGGCAAGGGAGGAGTCAGAAACAGTCTCCACCAGTACACCTGGTGACCATAAATTATTGTAGGGAACCATGTTCCTGGAAGAACTTATGAGTTCTTTGGAAGGAAAAAGAAAAGAAGCAGAAGTTATTGCAGCCTCCTGAAGGAGAAGCTCCAGTTTATGCTGTTGATTTCTCTTGAAATCTTCTTTTGACAGAGAAGAACATAAATTCGTGTCAGTAAAGAAAGCCAAACTGGGAGGATGGGAAGTCAGGGGGTGCCTAGAAATTTGAAAGACTACCAGAAAATTCTTCTTTATACCTCTTTCTCCTACATTACTTCAAATGCCCGGAGCAGCCAGTCAGTTAAATATGCCTTTCCGCGTTCCCAGTGTTTTCCCAAGAGATTTGGGGTACAAGTGGATCGTACCCAAGGGGCTTTGTCACTGACACCATCATGGGCCAGTGGGGACTCCTTTTAAATGAAAAGGTGCAAGTGCTAGTAGGAGAGAAGGCACTCACAAATGTTTGTGTATTCCCTCTCTCCTCAGCTAGCAGGCATCTGTAGCTTGCATGACTTGTATCTACTTTGCAGAGCTATACCTGATGTGATATGTATTTAGGTAAGTTTCGTGCAATGTACCAGCTGGAAAGAAAGTGGAAAGCTGCCAGTGTAACAAGTAAATTGAAGTGTGTGCTTAGCTTAATGAGCACAAATAAACATTGCTTCTGTCTTTGTGTGGTTTAAAGTTATGATCTGCTGGATCAGGGCAATAGTGACACCTACATCCTGTTAGAGCTAATGTGTGAATCCAAGAGTAGACAGCCCTGGTTTATAACATGGTTATGCCATCTCTGTCACAGAAATTAATTTCAAGAAATAAATTCTCTCTTCAGGACACTTTTTCAAGTGATCTGAGGTTTTGTCACATGACATGTAACAACAGCTCTAATGTAATAGAGAAATTGAAGCAGCATTTTATTTCCCAATGCCTACATCCCTTTGTCCTCTAATACTGATGCTGTAAAACAAATTATGAAAGCTTAAGTATACTCATTAACTCATGAAGTTAAACAGCTGGCATATCCAGCTTCAACTGAACAGGGCAAAGCAGCAAAGGTTTTTTAAACGTTTGGCCAGATTTTTCTCTATACAAGAAAAAACTAGTAAAAGGATAGGACCTCCCTGTTTCCAGTTGAAAAATGTCTTCAAAGGATCCTTAGGAATGTCCTTAACTTCTTACAGAGTCTAGGTTTACACTAAGGGCAAACAGTCTTTTTTTAAACAGAACCCCCTGCCACTGTGCATTGCTTCCAGCTGCCACAGACCTGTCCTGCCCCTGGTTCCATGGTTATAAACTCAGCCAAACCAGGAATACCATTGCTCCACAGATGACAACACTGGCAAAGTTTAGTCAACATCAGTAACGTTAAGAGATTATCCTCTTTGATTCAAGCAACTAGTCAAAATGTAATCCTTTGTAGGCATTATTTCAATTAAATTAAATTCTTTCAATCTGGAAGAGAAGCATTTAGGTATCTTTGATAGAATCTACCCACTTGTAAGAAAATACAAAGTCTTACCTTCTTGACCTCAGGAGGAAATAAGCAATAGGAGGCTGCTTTTTATTTCACAGCTCCTTGACCAGAGAGATCTCTTTGGCTGCAGGCTACATATTGAAAAGATTGATTTTTTTCTTCCCAGTTTTTTCCTTGACTTCTCTAACTGAATCATCTGCTGCTGCCTAATGGATAAACCTACCAGATTCCTTGTGGTGGGGTAGAAATGGAGGGAGGAGAGTAGGGCGGGGTAAAGGGAGAGGAAAGGAAAGCAAAGTTAACACCAAGCAACCAGCAAAGGTGTTACTGATCTAGCCAAAGGGGGCAAATTCAGAAGATCAGCTGACAAGAAAATGTACTCAGCTGAGACAGACAACCACCTTCATGTCACTCCTTCTGTACTCTCACTGTTTGCCACTTTCTCTCAATAAGGCAATAATCCATAAAAGGGACTCACACAATCATATCTCAGCTCATAGGAAATACCTTGCCCTCCCTTCATACATCAGTCTCTTCCTTCCTGAGCAATGTAACACTTTGGATTGAACCTGAGAAATTACTTAAAAGAAAGTTTCACCTCGTCCTCCATTTTCAGAGACAAAAGTAATTTTAAAAAAACCCATCCATTTTATCAGCACTAGTCAGAAGCACACTTTTTACTCAAATAAAAATAACCTTTTACTTAGTGTAAAGGGACCCAACTATTTCAGAAAGTGGAAAGTGGCCTTGTGGAAATCAGTAAGAGTTAATGGTGGACTTCAATGGGACCCGTCGATCATTTGGAGGATATGATGGCTTCTCCAGATTACTCTGAATGCCACAGCACTGGGTGTTCAACTGAAGGATGCCAGAAGGTGCTCGCACTGCCTCAGAGCTGTGCATACCCTCAGGGAGCAACTGAAAAGGATGGTAGTCATAGAATCATAGAGTCGTTTGGGTTGGAAGGGACCTCCAAAGATCATCTAGTCCAACCCCCCTGCAATGAGCAGGTACACCTTCAACTAGATCAGGTTGCTCAGAGCCCCGTCCAACCTGACCTTGAATGTTTCCAGGGATGGGGCATCTACCTCTGGGCAACCTGTTCCAGTGCTTCACCACCCTCATCGTAAAAAATTTCTTCCTTATATCTAGTCTGAATCTACCCTCTTTTAGTTTAAAACCATTACCCCTTGTCCTGTTGCAACAGGCCCTACTAAGAAGCCTGTCCCCGTCTTTCTTGTAAGCCCCCTTTGAGTATTGAAAGGCTGCAATAAGGTCTCCCCAAGGCCTTCTCTTCTCCAGGCTGAACAACCCCAACTCTTTCAGTCTTTCTTCATAGGAGAGGTGTTCCAGCCCTCAGATCATTTTTGTGGCCCTCCTCTGGACCCGCTCCAACAGGCCCCTGTCTTTCCTGGGCTGAGGGCTCCAGAGCTGGACACAATACTCCAGGTGGGGTCTCACCAGCGCAGAGTATAGGGGCAGAATCACCTCCCCTGACCTGCTGGCCACGCTTCTTTTGATGCAGCCCAGAATACGGTTGGCTTTCTGGGCAGCAAGCGCACATTGCCGGCTCACATCCAGCTTTTCATCCACCAAATCTTCACAGTTTGCAGTGGGCTCTGATTTTGTCTATTACTGCACCTCATCCCACTGGAAACTTCAACATGCTCGAAGCTGATCAAAAAGGAATCTTAGTTTTCATACCGTTATGTGTGGGGCAGCTTTGGCTAGTCGGTAACTTTATTGCCAGGGTATCTGAAGACTCTGACCATGTTGTACAAACGTACAGACTTTTCCTAAAGAACGCCTGACAATATTTATATACTATATCTCATAATCTTTCAATATTACTTGCAAATTCCATTCTGTGTTCATGACGTGCAATAAAAACAAGTGGTTTATCTTGTGCTAGGCAAGATTTGAAATAGGCATCTGGTTTGTATTTTTTATATAATATAGAAATGTTGAGATCAGTACAAATGAATTGTCCAGCTGGATGAGACAGTCATGTAATTCGGTATCCTGATGGCTCAGAGGGGAGCATCAGACTCTTGTCCTGGGGATCAGAATGATTCAGGCTGGAATAGAGATGATCTCGTTCAACCCCTTGCTCCAAAAAAGGCCAACTTTGAGGTTAGATCAGGTTGCTTAGGGCATTGTCCGCCTGAATCCCGGATATCTCATAAGGTGGACATCCCACCACCTCACTGGACAGCCTGCTCCAGTGCTTAGTCACCCTCTGGGAGATTCACCTTTTCCTCCTGTCCGACTAGTATCGTGGCTGCTGGCTCCTGCCTTCTTTCATGAGCACCTCTGAGAGGAGCCTCCATTTGGTAGAAGCAAATAATACCAGTTCAAAAAGGGAGGAAAGAATTGTTACATTTTCCCAGTTTGTGTCTCAATGTGACATCTCGGTGTTTTATCCACCTGGAATCACCCACCAAGCAGAGGTCTCCCCTGAGCTGCATACAGCGGCGCCCAGATCTCACCACCATGTTGGTGCTCTCCGTCTAAAATTCAAAAAAGTGTTTGAAGAGTTTTATCTTTTCCCTCCAGTGCACTTTCCTTTGTATTCACTAGGGAGGGCTGTTCATCATGGTATCCTCCATTTACTTGTCTTTCATTAGGTTCTTCTTCATTCAACTTGCCTTGTAATATTCTCAGGTTTTAACTAAAACAAATAGCCATCTAGCCTCCACAGACTTTGCTAATTCACTGTTCACATCCTCCTTCCAAATTTCCAAGTATTTAGTGTGTTATGCAGATCAACTGTTGACACGTAATGTTTTTAAACATTTTGATGTTTCTAATCTTTTGCCATTCTGAAAATTGATTTCTCAGTCCTACTCTGTTTTCTGTATCATGGCCAGATTTGTAGCCATAAGAAGATTCTGCGTTTTTATAGCTGCTAAGAAAGGACTTCCTCAAAGGTTTTTGAATGATTAATTACATTATGTTGTCCTTTATCTGTTTGGGGGTTTTTTTTGTGTTTTTTTGGTTTGTTTGTTTTTTTTTTTTCCCCAAATGATCAGTTAAACCTATTTGCCAGCTACAGGCACAAGGTTTACTGGCTCTTGATTCTCTGGATCACCCAGAAAGATTTTTTTTTAAATCTGAAAAAATCCAGAACAAAACAGACATACAGCATTTTGCGTATCTTTAACCCTCTAGCACAAAGTCAGGTTTCAGTGANTATAATTTATAATATATAATATAGTTTATAAATAAAAGTAATTTTAAAATAATAGATTTAAAGTATAAATGAAACATAAGCATTTAACAGAAATTTAAATAGATAAAATTAATTTCGGTATATCTTTTTAATAAACATTGAATATAGAGCATGTATTAACATTTATGATGTGTTATATACTATAACATAATTTCATTTGCAGCTCTTCAGTGTCAGGCTTATGTCCTTTCCAAGCTCTTGGACACACACCAACCGGGCCTATTGGAACAGGCTGCTCTTTTATGTGCCATTTTGGTTTGGTACCTACTGTTTGTTCAGCAGTTTGTTGTGGTACTTCCCGTCCTTGTAAGACTTCATCATTACTCCCAAGCCCAGAACTGGCCTGTCTTCAACATTGTCTGCAGAGGCAGTTGCCATTGAGAAATCATGCATCGTGCTAGCAATGCCCTTAACTGCTCCCTTTAAGCACTCAAGAGATCAGCTCTTGTGTGGACACATTTCCCTCAGGAGCTGGAACCAGGAAGTGCATCAGTGCTTAAATGTGTTGTTCACTCCTGGAAAGCCACTGTTTCAGTGCTGTGCATACACACAATGCCCCAGGTGCATCTTTTCCTTTTAACATTGGATGTTTGATCTTCAAAATCCTTATAACATCTCATCCACAGCCAGCTGCAATTTCTTCATTCGCTTATTATTCCAAATGTTGCAGGATTCCCATTTCTCCCAGCAATCTTCCCCAGCTTCCCAAGTTTCTCCTCATGCTTATCCTTTGCCGTCCCACTTCCCATCCAGTTCATCACTTCTCCCCGAAGCTTTCTCTCCCTCACAGCCCGCCTGGGGACTCACAGCTCATTTCACTTTCCTGCTAGGAAGTACAGAGGGGTTTGTGAATGGACACATCCGCATGACAAGAAGCAGGCACAGCATTTAAGAGCATATTCATAGTCAGGCCAAACAAGCTTTTCCCCTGAGCCAGGAAAGCGCTGCAGGGGTGCCTGTCGGAGGAAGCGGCTTTTATTTGGTGTTTGCAATGGTTCTGCTCGCCCTCCTCTGAGGAAGCATTGCTCATGCACACTGCTCCACTCTGCAGTGCTTCTTCAGCATCCTGGGCTCCTGCAGACCCACCCTATGTCCTTCAGGAGTGCAGGGAGACAGCGTGTTTGAACAGTGTGCTGAACAAGGTCACCCCCCTCCAAAGAACGTTTATATAATGAGAGCTTGTGGAGCTGTTATCACCGGCTGCACATGCTTCGGCTTCTTTTGACAGGTTGTTTCTGGGCCGTCTCTTACATGTGCCATATGTGAGAGCAATTTGTTGCTGCTAGCACACATCTTCCACACGTAAGGGGGCGAGCAGCTCTAGAGCTAGAGCCAATCTTTCTATCTGTGACTTTCAAGCTCAGTCAGGGGTCTGGAGGTAAATACAGTGGATTTCCAGTAATCATGATGCGTTTATTAGACTCCTGTCCCCAGACCTTGCTTGGGAACAACCATTGACAGCTTTGCTTGGTGCTAGCAGCCATAAATTCAAGTGTTGTCCTTACCAGCTGTTTGAGACTTTTAACTGCTTTTCATGATCAGCGTCAGCTGTTCATTTTTGCACAGTAAGGCCCTTCCATTGGCAGTTTTAGCAGTTAGCCTGACAAAAGGTATCATTCATATAAATCTCTGTACATTCTCTCTGTAAATCAGTGGCAATTTGTTGGTAATCACTCATTTCCTACCAAGACCTCTCTGTTCTCCCATGTACTGGCCTTTTTTTTTTTTTTTTTTTGTGTGTTAAACACGTATACTGTATTTCACGAAAATACAGTATTTCAGTGCAGCTGTGTAAAGGGCCAGCTGACTTTTGTTTAGCTACGTTTTGCTGAATGCCTTCCCTGCAGGACTGGGTAAGCACCGGAGCAGTTTCCCAGAGAGGCGGTGGACCCTCTGCCCTGGGACATTCCCAAAACCCACCTGGACCCTGAGCAACCAGCTCCAGCCTTGAAGCTGGCCCTTCGTGGTGCAGGGGGTTGCACTGCACAACCTCCCCAAGTCCCTTCCAACCCAACTTGTTCTACTGTTCTCACGATCCTGTGTTCTCGATTTAGTGGACAGAGTCGATTTGGAACACAGCCTTGTTTGCCTCAGAGCATAGCCCGGAAATTAATCTAGAGAGATGGAAAATTACGTCAGCTTTTGGTAGACAGTTGGCATGTTACAAAGAATATACCAAGGAAAATACCCTGTTACATGATGTTTACCTTTTCACATCAAATCTGATTTAACATGTTTTTCAATGAACTTCAGGAAAGAATTGGGCTGAGTTCGGCTCTCCTTTCAGTATAGTTCATGGTGGTCAACAGCATTACCCTGTTATCACAGCGCTGTACCAAGGCAGACTGGAGTGCAAAAATTTTAATGTTCTGCCCTGTGCTCAGACTCCACAGAAAAATATATTTTTCACCATTAGTGTTACATTACCCCTCCTATTTCTTCTCAGAGGGAACAGCACAGTCACTGTAATAGCATGATCAGAGATTTCATATTATTTTAACCCTGCAAACCCTTTTGTATGACATCAGTTCTTAATAAAGCATGTCACTTACACGACCTGTTGCAATTTGTCAAAGGAAATGTTAAAGAGTTAGTTCTTATTTGAGAGGTTTGAGTGAGGTATTATGTGAGTTTTCCTGAACACTGGATGTGGATTCAAATCCTATTTGGATGTGAAAAGCAGAATAACCTGATTCTCCATAGGAAGCAAAGAAATTGTCAGTTGTGACGACTGCTTTTGTTATTTGACACCCTTTTTCTAGGTTTTAATTTAGCTCACCTCTTTTCCAGTGCAAGGCATATCAGTGTTGCTTGAAAAAGTTTTGCTAAAAAAACCCCACCAAACAACTTTTTTTGGAAAGAAAACCCAGATTAACTGAATTGCTTTTGATATTAGCCAAACACTAAAGTCCCACCCACAGAGAAGTAAGATTCAGTTGCCTTAACATCATCTCTGACTGTCTTTAAGATGTTCTAGAGCATCGGAAACATCTCCACAGGACTGGCTGGCATCACACGGGACCTCCTGGAGGCCCATCGGTACACGCACCTATTACTTTTCTCCACAGACCATTCGTTTTTGAGATGGTCTCACGAGCCATCTAGAACAAAGCAAATGCCTGCTGTCAACACCTTCCACCAGTATTTCTTTCCTAGAGAGGAACTTCCCAACCTCCTTGAAATATACTGTAGTCCCGCCAGGATTAGTGCCTCACAGGCTGTTATTCCTTTAGTGCTGAGGCTTCCTTTCTAAAATGAGATACCTGAGAAACTGAACCTCCTGCACCCCCTGATTTTGCCACATGCCAATTGGCAATGTCTTACATCCCCTCTGGTCAAAGCCCAGGCCTCGGCACAGCGCTGGGGTGCCGCTTGTTTGGGTGAATGGCCATCTCTTGGCCAAAGTCGAAGGGAACATGGGCTTTCCTGTGCTGTCTAGTAACCAGATAATCCTGCCCTCATTTCAGGTTTTTTGCAGGAAATGAAAATGTCCTAAAATTGCTCAGATCTGCCCTTTCTATCTGAAATTCATAGTCGTTATGTACAACTCATCCTTTGCCTCTAGAGACAATGTAACATTTACAGCTGAACATATGACTTCATAAAAACAGGAACAATTCAGATCCGTAGATGCCTCACATTACTCATGTACCACAGCTTCCTTCAGCTAGGAATTCAGCATTTTGAAACACAGGACACAATTCACCAGCCTTGTACCTTCTGTAGCATTATTGAAGTAATGGTATGGCGTGGTGATACAAAAAGCCAAGGTGGAGGCTTGTCTCTACCATAGCAATCTAACATTAATAATTTTATCGACAATTTCAACTCAGTCCTGTTTTATCCTCTGATTTATCATATAGTTGAATTAACAATAAAGTTATTCCTGTTGCATTTTGGCAGATTCCACTGAACTAACTTGAATTACAGTAAATGAAAAGCACTAGCAATACTAAACTACTGTATGTAGTCAGTAGGGGATCGAGTGACTGTGTTGTTAAACCACTGCACTCTGGTTTAACTTGAGTTAAACATGTGCACATGCTTCCCTAATTGCTAAATGCAATACTTCGATGTCTGAATAGCCAGAGGGTGTCTGAAGGTGTATTGAGCAGAAGAGTCTCAGAGGGCTGTGACTGTCTGTACATCGCTGAAGGCATTCACCCAGGGAGCGATCCTAGAATCAGGAAAAGACTAAGGTTTGAATCACCTCTGGAGGTTAGCTGGTCCAACTCCCCGCTCAAAGCGGGGCTGGTTTCCCAGCTAGATCAGCTTGCTCAGGGCCTCACTCAGCCAAGTTTTGAAGATCTCCAAGGATGAAGACCCACCACCTCTCTGGGCAACCTGCCCCAGTGCTCAACTCCTTCTTGCAGGGCATGATTTTTTCCTCCTGTCCAACTGGAATCTCCCTTGCTGCACCTTGTATCCTTTGCTGTGAGTCCTGTCACTTTGCCTCTGAGAAGTGGCTTTGTCTTTTCTATAGCCACCTGTTATTTACTGGAAGATAACAATTAGATCTCACCTACCATTTCTTCTCCAGTCTGAACAAACCCATTTCTCCTAGCCTCTCCTCACGGCATGGGGTCCAGCCTCCTAATCACGTTGGTGGTCTTTCACTGGTGGACTTTTAAGCAGAAAAAGGACTCATAAAAAGAGTGGAAACCGCTTGCTAAAGTGAATGTAAAAGAATGCATGTATATAAGGAAGAAATATGTGCAAGATGAGAGTCAATTTAGCAGGAGAATTACAGGATAACAAGAAATCATTCTCTGTGGTTTGTTCTTACCTTGTTGAATGGCCCAGAGAAAACACTGATAAATATATTCAAGGGAAAGAAATCAGCAGATGATTTCAAGCTGGATTGCCTATTACTTCTTTTGAATCTGCCCTCTCTAAATAGTAATTAATGTATCTAAAAAGGTGAACTAGCCCTTTAAAAAGATGAGGCTGTTCATGCACATAACATTGATGAAAAGGTCTTGGGGACCAGACAAAGAACAAGATAGAGAATAATGAAACAAGTTAGACCTAATGAAATAAATTAGACATCTTCAAATCAGACAAGCCTGATAAATATCATCTAAGGATACCTAGAGAAGTGGCTCTCACTGTCTCGGAAGCCTCAGCAGTCATCTGAAAAACTGAGTTATGGGAGACTAGAAAAGAGCAGATGCCTTTGACAGAATGAAAGAGAGGAGCTGGGAAATAATGGAACAATCAGCTTAACTTCAAGGCTGTCAATCTGGCACCTTTCACAAGCTCTAAATTATTTTTACCATACAAAAAATATAAATCCAGGTAACTTAAGCTGATTTTGCAGCAAACGATTCAAATTGTCTCCCCCCCCCCCTCCCCCCCCCCAAAATATATTACTAAGGTGTAAAGGAACACATATTTCTAAGGTGTAGACCACTTCAGATCAGCTGAGTGCACTTATCCCTCTACACTTTAAAAAAACCCCTCAGATTCAAAGCTAGGAAATGATAGGATATAGAAACATATATAAAAATAAGTTTATTATAAACACCATAAGGTCTGTGCCTATGCAAATGACAGGTTTAAAAACAGAGAACAGACTGACTGAGACTGCAAAACTTGAGGTGGTGTTAAAATGTCCATAGGAGCAATTAAAGTTGCACAAGAGAAGTAGCAATGTTCAACCATTTTGGAAAGTGGGGGGTTGCTTTCTTTTTGTCCTTGTAAACAGCCATTCAGGAAGAAGGTGTCGACTCATCGTTTCTGTGGATTCATGCTAAAGATCCTATAGGCACTAAGAAATTACATTACAGAAGACAGGGGGAGTTTTCTTCAGAAAAGATGGATATCTGATTATGGGCCACTAACACCCAGCTCCACCTGTTATCTGTGGGAGAAGGTGAAAGCTCAAAGAAGTAAGATCTCCTCTTTCTCCGCAGTTTAGAGAGTTTTTTCGTCAGTGTGATAGGTAACCTGCTGCAGACAGAGAGATCTGTTAGCATTGCGAGGGCCTTACACCAAATGGCGCACATACTCTGCCACCCTGGCTATCTAGCGGCCTCTCGGCAACAGACCAAACCTAAGAAAACACATTATCTTCCATCCATCCTTCTATCATAGCTATCCTTTCAGTTAATTATTTTTTTCTAGGAGGGGGAAGAAGGTGGTTGGATTCAACCCTCCTCGGGATCAGAAACTCCGTTATCTAAAATCCTAACCTGCAGGTTTAAGAGGATTTCAAGCTAAGGTGGAGACCCCCCCTCAGAAATCCAGACAGGACCTCAGACAAAGGGGTGAGAAGCAGTTGGCATTGCTGTTTCACTAGTACTTTGAGATTGCCCCCAAGAGCAGATCCCTTATACATCGACCCAGACAGCAAGACTCAAAGCACTCCAACACTCTTTGCCTGTCGGACATATGTGTGTAGGCAGCGGACGAAGCCGGGAGCTTCTGGCTGTTCCTTTTTTCACCGTGATGTAGTCATGCCCTTTGGCTCCATTCTGTACTGCAGGCAGAGCTGAGAAACACGTTTTCTGCCTCCACAGCCCATATTTCTAGAACAATTTATTGGAGTGGAGATCATGAGGCATTCCCATGAGTTCCAGCCCCTTTCTGCATTAAGAGGTACGTATTTTGAGTCAGAAAAGAAGGTATGTATCTTTGCATTAAAGATGATCCACACATTAAATATGATATTTTTAAAATCATCATTCAAAATAATTTACATTATTTATCATCATCAGTGTGTCACCACATAAAAAGCCCTTAAGCAATGATTACTGAAAAATCTTTGCATGTCATTTTATTTTCTTTTTGTATTCAAGAGAACTTTGCACAAAGCTAGTTATATCTTCTTGTTGTTCAGTAAATCAGCACATTTTGCACAGCTGCACAGATTTTTTTCTGTCATCAAGAGAAAAGCGATTTGAAAAATTAGAATATGAAAATAAAGTTACGAGGCATGGAAACCCACCAAGAATATTCTAGAATAATTGCAGCAGCATAAACTTATTGAAATTTTAAACAGTCACGAAGTAGCCAGGGGTTTGAGGGTAGTGATTATTCCCCTCTACTCATTGCTTATGAGGCTGTATCTGCGGTACTGTGTCCAGCATAGGCCCCCCATTAGAAGATTTGCCAACAAACTGGAGAGGCCCACCAGTGAAGACCCACCAAGATGGTTAGGAGGCTACAGTGTACAACGAGTGAGGAGGGGAGGAGAGAGCTGGGTTTGTGTAGCCTAGAGAAAAGACTGTTAAGGGGGTTTCAGCTGCTCTCTTCCAACACCCCAAGAGGTGGCTGCAGAGAAGATGGAGTCAAAACTTTTCTCCAGGGTGCATAGTGATAGGACAAGATGCAACAGGCAGAAGTTGCAGCAGGGAAAACTCCAACTGGACATACGGGAAAAACTCCTTCCCCACGAGAATAGTTAAGGATTAGAAGAGCTTGTCCAGAGAGGTCGTACAAGTGCCATCCTTAAAGATTTTCAAGACTTATCTGGACAAGGCTTGGAGCAAATTGGCCCAACCTTGAAGTTAGCCCTGCTTTGAGCAGACATTTGGACTAGGTGACCTGCAGAGGCCCCTTTCAACCTAAATCCTTCTGTGTTTCCGTGATTTTATAATCAGAAAAACTCTCAGTGATTGGCCTCTGATGCGCTGTCCTCGGCTCCTGTCTGGAGCAGGTGTTCATGTGCAAGCTCAGACTGGCTCACCTCTCCGTGGCGAGTGTGGAATCTACAAGGCTGCCTAACTGAACACACAATTCCTGTAACGTTTCAAAAATAGCAGCTGAGAACCATCCTTCAGCTAACACATCTTGAATCATTTCAGTTACCCGCCACCTGGCTTTACACCCTATGTATCTGCATCCAGCACCATGGGTGTAACTGAAGAGTTTCTGTTCTGTCCTCCCTTCTCCCCCTTACTTCTGCCTTTTTCTGTGTGTGAAGAAACTAATCAAATGCTGATACATTAGCAAGTGGGTTTAAACAAAAATTTTAGGAAGTTTTAATTATGCTGGTTGTCATTACATTCATATTTCTTATTGGGAGATGCTACCATATTTAATCCAATGTTACAACTTAGTGTTAGGTTCATGATGCTGCTTGCTACAGGGTAAAATGGCTTTAAAAATCCCCTTGGAACATCTGAAACAGACACTCCTAGTATTCCAGGCCATTTCCCCAACTCCCTCTTCACTGCCCCAGAGTGTCAGCTGAAGATATGGACAGACAGCTGGCCAGGGAGACATTCAGACCTACAAGGGCAAGAAATCCTGGTAAGACAATGTTTGGGGTATCACCTTGTCGCACATCAAGTTAGTTGGTGTTGAAATTTGAAGCCTGAGAAGCCACAGGAAACAGGAGTTTAGGGGGTGGTTCTGAAGAGCCTCCCAGATAGATTTCTAGGTTGAGGAGCCCTGGAAAAGATTCAGGGGAGGCTGCCAGAAGTCTTACTGCTGTGTTCCTAAGGACACTTTTTGCCCTCTAATAAGCTGGTATTTTCCAGAAGAAAAGCATTCTATGAGAGTATTTTGTGGACAGATTTTTTTTAAATATTAGAAAGAAAATACTATGCTCTCTTTGGTGCTCGGTCATCCTGCTCATCAGCATTTTGATGTGAAATTCCTCTCCTATGATCATGTCGTAGTGAAACAACTAGCTCAGGATCCCCTCAGAGCTGCCAAGGACCAGCAGACTTCCAGAAAACTATTTTGGGTGGGATACAATTCAACCAGTAGCTATGGGTTTAGGTCCAGCTACAAAGAATTGCAGAAGGACCTTACAAGACTGAGCAACCAGTGATAAAACAGCAAATGAAACTCGATACAGATAAAAGTGATTTATGTGAGGAAAAATAATGCTAACATCACACGCAAAACAACAGGTTCTCAGATGCTGCTCAGAACATAATAATGAGGTTATGATAGGCAATTCCACTGAAACATCAGCTTGATATTCAGTAGCATTAAAAAATGCCAACCAGGAGGACAGAACGGAGAGCACACACTTGCACAAATGCCACATCCTAAGCACCATGTGCAGTTCTGGTTCCCCCACCTGCAAAAGGACATAAAAACTGAGAAAAGTTCAGAAACATTTGATAAAGATGATGAAAGGTTTGGAGTAGTCTCCATACAGGGAACAAACAAGCTAGGACTCTTCAGCTTGGAAACAAGATGACTGATAAGGGATATGACAAGAAAACAATAAAATCACAAGTATCGTGAAGAAACTAGTCAGCCGTCAGCTGCACGTTGTCTCTTCCAATGCAAGAAGTGGGGATCATTGAACAAAACTGTTAGAAGCCAAAATAAACAAAAGGAGGTAATACTTCACACAACAGGTAGGATCTTGGGGCTCCCTGCTACAGGATGCTATGCGTGCTAAAAGTTCACACGATCTCGGGGAGCGACTGGCAAATTCATGGAGGAGAAATATACAAAGGACCATTAAACCCAAAGACAACATCTCTGGTCCAAGAAATCCCTGGAGTCTGGGAGAATATTCTGGGCAAGGATCATTGTATGTTTGCCCTGTTCTTATAAAAATTGTAAGAATTGTTTTGGTCACTGTTCATATTGGTTTTCCCTTTAGGAACAGGCAAAAGTCCATTGCTAGCACACCTGAAAGCCTTTGAGGTACACAAAAAGAAAACTGGGGAAGAGTCAATAATTTCAAGGGACAACAAATGGAAAATGGGAGCGGAAGACACGAAGCATCAGAAATACAAAGAGGTACACAGGTGAGGCAGGAGTGTACAGGCACGTTCCCAAGGGATGGCTCAGTGACAGAGTGCCTGAGTTACCCATCCTGCCAAAGCCACGCATGGGTAAGTCATTTAAAGAAAAAAAACAGGATTATAGGCAAATACCATGTAGCCAGCAGCCTGCTTAAATGTAACTGGAATACCAAGCGCAGAAGAAACTTAAATTTCTAACACAAGCAGCCACACCATAAGAAGTAAACCAGATTTTAGTCAAAAAACAATACTCAGGTTTGTTTAAGATACACAGAGCAACAAATTAAATAATAATTAAATACAACCCTGTGTTTGATACAGGGATCAGTGGCAGGTGTGGAAACTCCACCTGGAGCGACAGAGGTGCAGACACCCTGCGAGCAACACTGCACCTTGAGGGTACGCGCAGTGCCGTGCTGCCCCCGGTCCCTCCAAAACAGGCCCTTGCCGGTGCTCAGCCCAGGCAGCAAGGTGCCTCACACCCCTATGCAGGCTGCAGGTCCCCCCACACTGCTTGCTGACTGACTTTCCCGGACGCCAGCTGCAAAGCAGAGCAGCAAAAACATGCGGTGCTATGAGCGCGCCAGCCAACTTTATCAGGACATTTGCTGGGAATAACAGAGCTGCTGTTGTATCTGTGTCGCTTTGCTGGGGGTTGTTTACAAGATTTGTCCTGGAAAGACAGCAGGGCAAGACGGCGTGCCCAGCTCAGCTCCGACAGCAACGCAGCACGAGCACACTGCCGCTTGTCTTCCGGGCTGAAGTTTTCCTACTGGCAGAAAGAAATGCACCAATCTCCCTCTGCTGCAGCCTCGGACAGGGGTTGTTACAGGAGCTAAATTGCTTTCTTTTACTGCTAAGACTAAATTTGAAATTCACAGGCAGGAATTTTTCAAGGGGTCTATACACTTTAAGAATTCTCATTGACTTTTAATACGATTCAGACATTTCAGAAAAAAATAAATCACCCTGGTGACACTAGATTATGGTATAACTTTGCGGCAAACTAAAGTATGAAAATTCTAACAAACTTCCAAAGCAATGACTAGCATTAGGTAAATACTGAAGAAAAAGCTACAAAGGAGTATCCCATGTGGTGTTTTCCCTTCTTTTCTTTCTAGGTTTTTCAGTCAACAGATTATTTTCTGAAGACTCCAGCAGCTTCTCCTGAGGGCATCTCTAAGCAGAACATAAACAGACTATTCATTCTGATGGGAGGAAATTTTTTGTTGTTTCCTCTGTCGCACATAGACCCCCCTGCCATCAGTGCAAACATCTGCAGTCCTGCATTTCTAAAAAACAGTGTTAACTAGAGAAATCTCACTTTTAATAGGGACTGCTTACAAGGATGGACTTAATTCATGAACTTCAAACCTAGTGATTTTTAAGACTTTAATATTTTCAAACTTAACACGATTGCATATCACTGCTGCTTCATCTTCCTTTTAAATTATTTGCAGCAACCCACGTTCAAAACCACCCAAGCAGAGGTTCAGCCACCTGACCATCAGAGCCACAGTAGCACATAGCTCAGTAGAGACAGACAACCAAAATGCACCCCGTTCCATTGGGCTCCCAGCCTGGGAAGCTAGGACAGCATTTTCAGCCACTACCTAGAGCTCTGGGCATCTTCCTTTCTGGCAATCAAATCAAGAGTAACTGGAACAGAGCAACTAGTGTAAGCAAACTTACAGTACTTTAAAAAAAAAAAAAAAGATCTGCAGTCTCTGGGGTTTTTTTGAGATATGGAGTAAAACTGCTGATCAGCACAAGAAAATTAGACTCCCAGTTTCTTGGCTGAAATCTCCCATTTGCACTTGACAGGAGAAAAAAAACAAAAACAAAAAAAAACCACTCCAAAAAGCCAAGAGCAAAGCAAAATTTCATAGATAATGCAGGAAAATGGGACTACTCAAAGGATTAAAAATGATGCAGATGTGGGCTCTTATTCTATTACAAGTCTGAATTACACCCAATTTCAGTCAGTTTATGATCCAAGAACCTACATTTCTTTAGCTCCCAGATAAAAGCTTTCTACTCTCATTTTAGTCTGCCAGTGTAAGCTCAGTCAAAAAAAAAATCAGGACTGTTCATTTTCTATACAGTTAGCTTTTTGCTGATTTAATTGTCTGGATTGTCTGTATCAACAAGTATTCTTATCAGCTTAACTTGTCATAAAATTGTATCCTTAGCAGAGTCACTGACCGAAACAAAGCTTAAACTGCTGTTCAGGGACAACAGTAGATACAGCAGGCATAATTCAAAACAAATTCTGGTTTCTTCACATAAGTTTTAACACTTGATCTTCTGATAATTTATGGAGATCATTAGAGCATAAAAAGATGAGATGGATTAAAATCATTCATCCTCAGGGTTGAGTACTGTGCACTGTGACAGTGATGAGGACTTAAAAAATCACATTGGTCTCCACCCTTCTTCCACTTTAAATGCCCAATATGTCAGAATAAATGCAAAGATATGAAAACCAGTGTTCAGTTTCATGCTTGAAGTTTCAAGTTGCTATAATTTTTTTCCTCATACACTTTAAGAATTAAAAATTATACTTTGCATACACCTCCATGCAAAAGAAAATTCTGCTATGCTGCTCTTCAGCATAAGGAGCTGCCAAAAAAGAACCTGTCCAATCACAGCTCCCGATTCAAAGAACAAACTCAAACCTTAGCAAAATACAAGGGCAAGAACTGATTTTTTATTAACCTATTTTATGGACTCTCAAGAGGAAAATGAGTCCTGTCAATGGTTCTTCACTGCATGAGACTATTATCTTATCAGAGGACATCGCATTATTTCACTTTAAAGTCTCTCCCTCAAGAATACTCCCTTTGACGAAGTAGTTCAAGGGCAGGCATCAGAAAGTCTGTTGTAGCAAGGTACAGCAAATGGATCCAAGCCACATTAGGACTTCATCAGTAAAAATACACATGGTAAAGTTTAGTTTGACAAGCAACACAAATGTTGGAGGAGGACATCTTGTACCACTGGTTGCTTTCCTTTCAGGTCAACTTGATACAAGTACAAAGAGTATTGCTGAAACTAAGCCACAAAGGATGGAATTTATATTGTACGTTTCTGAGGTAGCCAACTAATTTTTTTTTTTTTTTTAAGTCAGATTAAGTAAATTACCCTTTTGGACCTAAATAACCTCTTTTAAACATCTACTATACAACAATACATATACCACCACACTTTCTTTTTTTTTTAACTATTATTTCAGCTATAAACAAGTATCTTGCAAAAATTAGAGATGACTCCCACTTGAAGAAACGACAGAGAAACAGATGACTGCAGTAGATTTGAGAGACAGTCACAGACTCTTAAATAGGCACATTTCAAGATATGTGTTTGAGGCATGCCCAACATACCTGAAGATCTAGTTAAGGACATTTATTAGCTGTGCCTGTCAAGCAATTCAGCACTCTGAAGAAGAATCTCAGACATCAGTCTCTGGCAAAATGCATTCTGCATTTTTTTTTTTTCCAGGACGCTGTGCATGGTTTTATCTTGAATAAATGTTAACCAGGTTGTTAGTTAGATATCCTATACGTGCATTTGTATGCATACTCACACTGATTCCCTTATTCATTGAAGAACCTGCCTAAGTAGTAATCAGATTGGGTGGTAGGTGCGGTAAGCCATCTTAAGGGAAAAAATGTTTTTCTAGAACTTGAGTGCTTTGAATGAAATCCCAGGTTTTTTCTTCTGAAGGAATTCTTGACCAGTTACACAGGCAGTTCATTTGTACATACCATTATTCCATTTCAAATACAGGCTTTAGATTTTACTGGTACATGGTCCATTGCCAGCAACAGACACACAAACCTATCAGGAATACAGAGCTTAAAATGGTAAAAAGAAGACACGCTTGAAGAGAAATCTCTTTATAGTTTTCATTTAAAAAATAAAATAGGCAAAACTTTAAAAGAGGAACATCCCATTCCAACCAAAATTTAAAAATATACTTCCATGCTAAAAGCAAAAGTCTGGATGTGAGCCTCACGGAAGCTGCCAAGTAATGAAGAAAGAAACTTAATCTTTCTCATTACTCGTATCCCTGTCTTTGCTTTCCTGGCTTACATGACTATTGGCATTTTTACTAGATTGATCTAAATCCTCGATTTTATTTTCTACTTCCATAGCACTGCTTTCCACAGGACTGTGGGAAGATTCTTCACCTATTTCTGCTTCCATTTTTTTGACTAAATCATGTTCTTTATCTTCCACATCCATTCCTTCCTCTGTTTGTGCCAGCCTATGTTGAACTTCTTCCTCTGTTTTACTTTCCGATTCCTCCTCTTTCCTCTTTGCTTTAAACACTTCAACTCCCATCATCCTCAGGTAATGAAGTCTCTCATTCTTGGGCACAAAGGCACGGAGTGATGTCTTTCCTTGCCAACCACACAGCACTATGGGACACTGAAGATCATCAGGTTTTCTACAAACAAGCAGTTATGCTCGGTCAACTATGAGAAAGTTAATCTTCAAAACTTAATTTTATAGCCATACCCTCATAAATAAGTGCAAAATCTTTAATAGTGAATGCATTATATAACTATTCGTAGAAGATGCAAGTACATTGGTCTTAACTTCAATATCCAAACAGGTACCGCTTGTCTACTAGCAAGCGAGCAAGCAAAAAAAATAAAGCTCAAATGCTATTAAATTTCTGCAACAGGCAAAATAATTTTCTGGCTCTGGTTTCAAAACTAATATAAGTAACAGCAAGATGAAAGTTTACATTTAAAAAGTTCTCAAAAGCTTCTGATACTACTTTGTAACAAAAATGAACCATGAAAAAGTTTAATTTTTTTTATTCCAAATGCTGGACTTCACAGGGAAACAAACAAACATGCAGTGATACTGTGGACCTCTGGCAGAACTACTAGCTCTCCTTTATAAAGCTAAATCCTACAATTGTTTTAAGAGTACACAGGCAAGATAGCTTCTTTCCCTGTTACATACTTTGTGTGCTCTCTAGCTTTACTATTGACCTCACTGCATTTCTATGCCTCCACTTCTGGTTTTGCTGAGTGAAAATAAATTCTTGTCCAAGTTTTAAAACTGCGTAAATGGAAAGCAACACATCTACTTACTCAGGGTCTGGATCGTACTTCAGAACTATACTTCCCATCGCTATAGGGAAGGGAGGTGGGGGAACAAGAACAAAACAGATGTGTTACTTGATACAATGTTAAAATGATTGTAATTTGAAAATGTTCAAGAAAACAAGTTTTCAGACAGCCACACAGCATGAGCTGGTTAGCAGTTATCTACATCAGTACAGTAAACTATAGACAATACCAGTTTTTATTCCTTTTTTTTTTCCCAGACCGAAGTATTTATATAGTTACAAAAGCAATTGCCCACCCTGCCCCCTCTGAAACCCCACACAAACAAATTAAAATACAAAACCACATAGTGGATTAATTTACTCAGTGAATCTAGCAAGGAACTTTTACTTAAGTAAAACGGACATAAGAGTATGCCAGCCCAAACTTCAGAAAAATTGTTCTTCCCATTTTGTCTCATTGAACACTGAAGTACAAGGACCAGCGATGACTTGGAAATAAAACAACATCAACAAAAGACTGAAAACCAGTCTTCATTTCTTCAAGCATCCAGAGTACAGGAAATAAAAATTTAATATGAGTAGACATCGCTCCCCGTATTTAAGATAATCAAATCTCAGCAACTATATTTGATACATAAAATCAGGACAAACAATTGCAGATGACAAACAAACAGTTTCAGCTGGAGCACTAACAGGTGTAAAGATCAGTAGCGTATATAAAATCTTTGTTCATCAGGTATTTTAAATGCTGCCTCACAGCATTGCTTCACAGAAGTCACAAGTTTGGCAACTCTTCTGTTCTCTGGAGTTCATAAACCTTAAAGGCTGTGATCAGAAAGGACTACAGTTTCTAATAGCACACTGGGCTTCAGTAATGCTTACTTACCTAATTAACAAGTATATTAAGATAAATTTAATCAAAATTTTTAGCAAACACAGTTTATGTGACAGGATTTTCATAGGCTTCCGTGTACTGTATAATAATCATTTTGTCATAGCACAAATTAGAAGGCTTACCCATGTCTTTGACTTTCTTCTGTGTTTCAGTGCTGAATTTACTTAAGAATGGATTTTCCTGGGTTAGCAGAATTTTTACATCTTCTATGCAGACATTTATAATCCTTGCATGAATGAATGGGTACAGAGTATAAATTCCCTGTTTAATAAATAAACATAATTATTTCAAAATGCAATCTCTACTTTCTGAAGGAATAATGTTAAAAACAGTATGTCCTTTAGCTAATATCAGAAAACAATTTTCACATTTTAAGCTGTACTGAAAATGCAAATTGTCATTAAGCTGACAAAGTTAATGCCAGCTGTGCTATAGGCTCTAGAGGAATCCAAAGTATCTCCTTGAAAAATACAATGCTATGTAATTACCTCTTGTGCTAATCTGAACGCACATCCAAACTGTTCACCATCGCTGTTGCGAGACCAGACTTTTATCCCTGTGTTAATAACCTGCAAACGGCAAAGCCAATAAGCATCATTAAGGAGTATAAATTCTAAATTACCACTCTGAGCTTTGTTTTTCCTCAACTGCTTGACTAAAAGGAGGAAGAAAGGACAATTCTGCCGTAACGTTTGTTCATTTGTGCTGGACACTGAATTAAATTCATGGGAAAATCCATTCAAGGGAAAAAGCAATTCCCACTATCAAAACATAGTACTCTCTCAACATAAACACCTTTTTCTCCTTTCCATGTTGAAAACCGAACGCTGTGAGGAAGTGTTAGTCTTAAAATGAGGGCAATGAACTATTAAGATCTAATTTTAATTTCAGTTTGAGTAAGAATTTTCTGTGTGATTCTGGGAAAGTCAATCAAGGACGGGATTTTAAAAATGCACAAGCGCTTAATATTAGGACACTACCTCCTTTGTGGTACTCAAAGTCTCACTGCCTACTGTAATGCACCAGTTTCTTAAAATTTTGTCAATTATGTAGCCATTTCCTGCATGTGGAATAAAAGGATAATTATTTACCCATCTCAAAGATCTGTTGCAAAGATCTAATGAATATCCTCAGAAATTTTCACGATTTGACTGGACGAGGCCCTGAACCACATATCTGACCTAGCTTTGAAGTTAGCCCTGCCTGGGGCAGGAAGGAAGCTGGACTAGATGACCTCATTCTAACTTAAATTATTCAACAACTTTTAAGACAAGTCTTTAGCATTTGCAAGGCATTTTCCATGGGGAGTCATATAAAACAAATTATCATTTTTCCCTCTAACTCACAGAAACTGCTTCTTATCCCGTTATCATTCAGGTTAACAACTTTTCAAAATACCTAGTCGTTGAAATTACTTTGAAACAATGTCCCCATGTAACAGAGCCAGCTAATAATTCAGCTGAAGTTATCTGTTATTTTTGGTAGGCTTTCAAAGCTCTTAATACTTTTATAATTAAGGGGCTTATAAATACAACAGTGTCAATGTAAACTTATGAAGGTACCTGAAGACCACATAACAACACTGGTACGCATGCAGCAGTTATTCCCTTCCTCTACTCTTAAGTTCCCTTCCATCTGCCAAAAAACATACCGATTTTCATCTTGGAGACTGTTATTTACCTTTCAGAGACAACTCTTCATCTCTTTAACAGAGGAGGGATAGAGAGGAAAACATTCATTCAGACTGAAAAATAAAGGCCTATCAGAGGGGTAATCCTCTATATAAACAATAAGCTTGGCAATAAAGTTCAAGGAGACATTCACTGATGCTTATTATCTCCGTTGTGAAAATCTGAAGAGATGAACCATACCTTCATCCTCTCACTGTTGTTCAGAAGCACATTCCTTAGCTCCTTAGAAACCATGTACAGCTGCCTCTTCTTTCCTTCTTGAGTTCGAGTTAGTAAATTCATCTTGGGAAATGATGGGTCCAATGCATAAAACTTCCTGTGGCCATAATACGTGTTTTGATTAACTGAACAATGAAATTACACACTCAAAATGCATGGGTTAGCCCATTTCCTCAAGCTATCTCTGCAAACACTTAACACTTTGACTCCAGAACACAAAGATTAGACTTTCTAAGATGCATGACATCAGAAAAGACAAGCTGTCATAGAGACTAAGATACACTCAAAAATTTCCAGTGCAGGCTACAGTTGGCT